>FXXK01000053.1:1500332-1727283 GCA_900184695.1 Betula pendula
TTTTTTTTTAATAATATTTAAACATTTTTTTTTTTATAAGCTATTTAAACATAATTTTAATTTTTTTTTCTTAGTATTCGTAAATTTAATAAAATCAAATAAAGTCGACACGTAAACGAGCCCGTCATCATCCGAAGAGAAGGCACGAACGTCGTGGCTGGGGCCACTAAAGGTTTTGTCTTTAACATCGAGTTGTGAGCATATTCCATTTTATGGTGTAGGTTTTGTCTTGATGGTGGTTATCCCACATGGAAAAGAAGCAAGGAGAACAAGGCTGAGGGGCTATCATATAAAGAAAAACACGAGCCACGCTCAAACATACTTACCTGGACGGGGTCTATGGGTGATCAAGATGGCCCATCGCCTAGGTCAGTGACTTCCATTGCACTTTGGGAGGGTGCTGTCCTAAGGTCTGCCCACGTGGCAGAGCCTACGTCATAATTTGTGATAGTGGGGGCCTGCGTTCGCGCGGCCCCCGTTCCAATTCACTTCAAATATTTAGGGCTTTACCACGCATTAGGGCACTCACAATTTCGTTGGTGATCTATTCAAATAATTGGGATTTCTTCTCTTGGTTTATCATATTATGTGAATATTTTTCCCTTTGAGAATTATCATGAAAAATGTTGGTTGGCTTTTTGAATCTTTTTATGACACGGGGTGGTTGTTGCAGGTTTTCTTCACTGTCGATTTGTTCTCAGCTAGAGGCAGTAATGGAAGCCTCAAGGGAGATTGTTATGGGTTGTTTTGTTACCGTTAGAATGGAGATTCTGATTCTAATAAGGTAACTGCTTATGCTCTAATCAAGAATTTTTGCTTTTTCTCCTTAACGACTATTTTCGTTCACGTTTGCCTATCATTTGCCCATGATATCATATCTGGCTCTGGATCTTGTGATAGAAATTGGGTCTTCAATTGTGAATTAGGCTATTAGCGGCTTTTGGCCTAAAATTTTCTGTGTCAAACTGTGCATATGTGTAAAAGTTTTCTGGTATGGTTCTATGGCAACCTTCCATAGTTGAAACTTACTCTGTTGAATCTATTTTGGAAGGACAGAAATTAAAATTTTTTTATGATGATTTTTATTTTTCCCCCAAAACTCCAAACTCATTTATGTTTAGAAGTGCTCTTAGAATTGTAATGATTTTTTGAGGTAGATGTACAATATTTAAAATAAGCTTATTTTGTTACTTAGAATTGCTTGATCATGCCTTTTTTGGACTTTTTGTAGTTTAATAGCATTGTTCTTTGTATTCCAAAAGACAAAGCTTAAATGATATTGGATTGGTGATTTGCCTTTTCATTTGGATGTATGGGACTCTTCTAATGTAATTTAAATTCCAATAGATGAATGTCGTTGGATTGGTTATTCTGTGCATTCACTATGCATAGTCCAATCAAAACTATGATAGGCTGGGAAAAACACTTTTATCAGAGACAGGTTTCGATCCTGTGTCCTGTGGGTTATGGGCCCACCACGCTTCCGCTGCGCCACTCTGATTTGGTGAGAAATTTTGCTTTATTAATTATTTAATTATTTCTTTGGCTGTCCAAACATGAAATTGGAAAGTAATTTGTTTTGGATTGCAGATCCTTCGCGGTTAAAGGCAATAATTTTGGCTTAAAAGCACTTGATTCTGGTTGTCATGCAATCTTTATTTTGTCAAATAAAAACAATAAAACATAGGAACAAAAATCTTGATTGTTAGGGTTGATTTGTTACCGTTAATATGGGAATTCTGATTCCAACGTGATTTTGTTCTTTTGCCTCTATTTTTTGGTAGATCAGTAGATGTCATTTCCCCGTCTATCTAAAACAACTGTATCTTCTCTATGTGAAAATTAGAAAGGTGTACTGGATTAATCTTGATTATAAGGGTATTCCGGATGTGATGAATCTGGATTGGTTGAGAAACAGAAATTAGTCTCTCCATTTAATAAAAGACTTACCACATGCTCTATGCAGTGAATCAGGCTTACATGTTGTAGTTTTTACTACAGCCTATGCAGCTATGCTAATTAAAGATATGGAAACTGCTTTACCCTGGCGGAAGATTTGTATCCAAAACTAAAAGATTGTTGTTTTGGGGAACTTTGGAAATTTTTGAGAATATGAAGTTGAATATATTTGGAAAGGACATAAATTAAATTTTTTTATGGTGCTTTTTATTTGTGTTATTTCAAAATTGATGTGGCTCGACCATTTCTAATTTTTTGGATTTTTTTTTGTAATTTTTAAATAATATTAAAGAGCAAAATAAAACACATAATAGTTGCTGATTGGTTTGATGTGGCACCCCGTTAAAATATTGAACGGTATATAAACAAAGTACCATGTGTTTATCGGATTTCTACTGGTACCATTTATGATACTTTGAAACCGATTAGTTCATTTGATTTCGAGTCAAATCACATGTAGTAATAAAATATTTAACCCAAATTATTCTTATGTTATTATTGTCATTCATAATGCTGGTTTTTCTTGTTTTAAATTTAGTTTATTAAAATAAATGTAAGTTTTCAGGCATTGACGAAATGTTATAATTGTAGCAGAAATAAAACCGACCATTTCGTACCAGAAATAAATTTGTGTTTTTTCAACAAAAGAATCAAGCAATTTCTTTTGTGCCACTTGTCACAGAATAAGTGGTCACAAAATTGTGACAAGTTCCTGATGTAAAAAATCAGAATACCTCCCACGAGTAAGAGAGAATCAAGCAATTTTCTACTTGAGTATTTTTTTTTTAATATCAAATGCGTAAGACGTGGTAGCTTTTGCTACCCTTGTTTCCTCTAATCCCTTGTTATATTGTAGTTAAGTTCCGTTTTGTGAGTATATTCCATTTTATGGTGTAGGTAATCCCACATGGGGAGCAATAAGGGAGAACAAGGCTGAGGCGCTATTATATAAAGAAAATCACGAGGCACGTTGAAACATACTTACCTGGACGGGGTCGATGGGTGTTCACGAAGGCCCATAGCCTAGGTCAGTGACTTCCATTGCACTCAGGGAGGGTGCTGTCCTAAGGTCTGCCCACGTGGTAGAGCCTACGTCATAATTTGTGATAGTGGGGGCCTGCGTTCGCGCGGCCCCCGTTCCAAATCAGTATAAGTTCTTATGTGCTTCTTGAGTTTTGCTTGCGGTGAAGCTATTTGATGAAATGTCTAGGTGTTTGTTGAATGATAAGAGTTAGTTTTTGTGTCCTAAATTTAAGCTAACCTTGGTCTATTTGTGTCGTAAAGGTATATTACCGGTGAATAATGCAGGTATATGTTGGCTTAGGTTGGATGCTCGGAGACTGTTATTCCATGGGTGCTTTCTTTGTGCACTGCAGCGCAGGTACTAGTGTTATTTAACTTATGTTGAATTTGCAACAGATGAAAAACTTATTTTATTTTAGAAGAACAGATTATTTCATTCATTAAGATGCAAGCATGTTGAAAAGACTTGAGAGATGCAACATATCAAGTAGACAATCTTTCCCATATCAACCTGTCATCGCTTGCCTTTACCCCTTCTTGCTTTCCTTGACTTCTTCTTCTTAGTTCTGTCTGTGTCCTCTGTTTTTGGGTTTGGTTTCCCTTGTTCTTTGACTTCTGCTTCCAATTTAGATTCTTCTGTGCATTTCATCATTTGCTTCTTCTGTTGAAGGAATGCAACCAGTCCTGTAAGGGCAATATCAGCGTCGTCATTTTTCATCAGCTCTTCTGCAACCTCTGCTGGGGTGACCTCCACCTGCTTTATGAGTCCTTCAATTTCAGCGAACATGCAGTGACTTTTAATTCTTAGGTAGTTGGAAGCAAGGATCTTGAACCCGCATGGAGTGCAATACGACATATGGATGTGCATGTCCATGCGGCCTGGCCTCAACAATGCAGGGTCTATTTTGTCTTTATAGTTGGTTGTGAACACAATAATTCTCTCATCTCCACAGCTCGACCATAGCCCATCAATAAAATTAAGCAACCCAGATAGAGTTAGCTGTCAATTGGAGAGAACAAGTTAATCATCTATACTTTTAGCAACCAACTGAAAAATAGCCTTTAAATAAAAGCAGTTATGGGCATGTAAGCCTGCAAATCATTAGCTAGCGGCAAGAAATGGTTATAACTTACAATCTACAAACTCACCTGGCTATCGGCATGGTTGAATCCTCCATATTGTCGGTCTTCCATCTCAATGCTACAATCAATATCCTCAATTACAAGAATAGATCGATTTGCAGTAGAGACTAACAGTCTCCTCAGCTCTGAATTGCTACGTAGATTTGTAAGCTCCAAATCATAGATGTCAAATTTCAGGTAGTTAGCCATGGCTGCTATCAAGCTTGACTTACCTGTACCAGGAGGGCCATACAGCAGATACCCACGTTTCCATGCCTTTCCCACTCTCTTATAAAAATCCCTTCTTTTCACAAATCTGTCCAGGTCATCCATCAACTCTCTCTTTTGTTTTGGATCCATTGCCAATGTGTCAAAAGTGGATGGGTGTTCAAGATGAATTGATCCCCATGGGCCTCCATCATACTCTCCGTTGAACTGTCCCGATGAATAGAGTTTTAGCACCTTCTTTTCTTCTTGTATGGCTTTTGATCTGTCTGCTACATACGGCAGGTAAGTGCTCAGCACCTTGTGTTGGTATTTCTTGGGGAAACTGAGCAGAATTGATCTGTGTTCAGACGTTTCCGTTGATTGGGAATAGCTTTCAAAATCGAAGTTTGATTTCTGCTTTTCATTGGAAACGAATTCCCATGTGAAATGTATTCCCTCGAATATGTCGATAATCTTTTCTCCTCGGTTGATGGTGATGGAGAGGTTCTTCTGACGCGAGGTCTTGGAAACCTTAAGTTGTCTGATTGAGGGAGTAATTCTCGTGCTTAAATAGACTTTAGAAACCTGGTATATTTCATTGATGGAAAGCCCACTGTATTCATCAATGGTGAGAGTCATTCGAGATGAGAGATTTCCAAAAAGGCCTGCAAACCTCGATAGGAGATTCTCTTGGTGTTGTTGCGGAATGAGCTGGCTGGTTATGGTTTTGAACTCATTGATCATAGTACGGACCAGCATTGCGGATGCGGCGAAGGAGGTATATGCTGATAGAACTGATGTTGTGGAAGGCATGCTTGTTAGAGAAAACATGCTTGTGGGAAAAATTTGTAGTGGAAACTGATGATTCTGGAATTAAGGAAGCTTGGAGAGATAGAATTCTGGGTAGAGGGCTTTTATACCAGAAAAAAAAGGGGATGTATCTTCTACTTGAAGCTTCAGAGGTTACAAAGCTTCCAGCAAAATTTTCAGGCCAAGTCAAGTAAGTAGCGTGAATAAATAAATAAATACCAAAGAGTAGCTCTAAAAGCGAAAAGCGAAAATATGACAAGTTTAACGTATTAAGGAAAACTTCTCGAGCAATTCTCACAAAGAAAAAGCTTTTTTGAGGTTCGAGTCCTGAACAGGTAAAATAAATTTAAATATCGTGGAGACTCGAGGCCAGGGAATTTTTTTTTTTTTAAAAAAATCTGCAGGCAAAATATTTTCAAACATTTAATAAAGGTAGAATAGACGATTTACGCCATGTGTATTGCAGTGGCCGATTTTTCGTCAAATTTAACAGAAAATTCTTAGGTAAGGGTCAAGTGAAAGTCTAGATAGTTTAGCGGATCAATTATAATTTTTTAAAATTTGAGGAAACATTATAAATTGGATGATAATTGAAGAGATAAGTGTAGTCTAAAAAAAATTATTTTTGCCTAGCTACCTTTTAGTAGATCTGCAAGGGGATCGGGCTTGGTTATTCATTTGAAATAGATTGTGTAAAACATGACATGCCATCGAAGGACAAGTGGTGATTGGAAATGTTGTTGTCTGGGGACAAGGAAAAATAGACTGATATTCATAGGTCCCGTTTTGTCTTCCCTATTCTTCTATTGACAGGTAACATTACCTAAGGCAAAACTAAGGACATTCACATCACCAATTCATGTTGAATGCACCCGAACGCTAGGTCGTGAGAACATGTAAGAGGAAATTGAAATCAAGCACTAAAATTTTTGTTGGGTTTTTGGGCGGGAAAATACTTTAATGCTTAAGTCAATGGATTGAGCTTAGAAAGGAAACTATTTAGAAAAACATGGGTGAGTGAATAATGCATACCTCTTAGAATAGCCATTTTTCTCTTTTATATGGAATATTGTATGCCGCCTCTTTTATTGGTGGGGTATGGGCTTAAGGGAATCCTAGAATTAGATTTTCACCTATTTGTCGTTAGTGTTGTTATTACTTTCCACTGAGAATATCGGGCATTTAGTTGCTTTTTACATCTAAGACAAATAAAAGTTCAAAGAAATTAGGAAAACAAAGGTAATGAAATAAAGCAACAGATTAGTTATATATTTTGACGTCATATAGAACTAGAAATGTCTTGGTAAGCATACGATTAAAAATAGAAGGAACTTTAGGAGCTGGAAGATAGTCACAAATACGAAAAAAAAAAACCCTAGCCACCTCATAGAAAATTATATTATATTCTAAAAAATGACAAAGATAACTTAAAATTAATATTGATTCAGAGTGAAAAATAATAGATTTTGAGCTTAAAAATAGTGTTTATTAAGCATAGCTGGGTGGCCGCGACGTGCCACTAAAAATAGTTTTCTGAATTGTGATCATATTCCCAATTATGATACTTATAGCGAAAATTATGTCTGATTTATTGCCATGTGTGCAATTTCACCCAATTAGCCATTGAATTAAGGGTTAAAACCTAAGTTGAAAATTCTAAAATTTCGAAATCGGAACATTTATTTCGAATGGAAGGTAGTCCCGTTCAAACAAGCCAGAGTGATACGTGTCAATTAAAGGCAAGAGAGAGAACCTCAACTCAATTGAGCATAATGCAACTTTTTGGCCCAACAGACTTTAAATACCAGAACAAAAATAATTTAAATTAATCCTTTGTTTTTCTTAGAACTCCCTAAACTTTTCCCAACAACCAAACCACCAGTTCCATAAATATTAAGAAGAACAAGCCAAAAATTATAGATAGATACAAATGAAAATGTATCAGATTAACTCAAACTCTCCGACTCAATTCGCAGTATAAAAGAACGGAAGTGTGCGAAGGGAAAGGGTAGAGGAAGACTGAAAGGTGAGATCTGGGAAAGAGCAAGTGGCTGTTGCAGAACCACGTGTCGATAGCTGATGGATGCTGAAGGGAAAGTGGGAAGCAGCTGGCAAGCAATTGCTGCGTTCGGTTGGTGCGTTTTATGTATGAGCCAATGTCGTTTGGGCTGTATTCTGTAATAAGCGCATGCGTGAAATATAATGGGCTGCTAGTAGTTGGGTAGAGTTTCTGTTATAGGAGAGGTCCAAGAACAGATATGAGTAAGAAAGTTTCCAAATGTTAAGCAAATTGTAAGGAGTAAATGAAATTGGCAAACCGGCTAGATCAAGGTACGTAGTCCAACCTCCTAATACAATGACTAAATCTGAAGAACTTGCTTGATTCCTTCTACAACCATATTCATAGGCCAAGCCTGGCCTCTAGCTACATTAACATCCCAACTAAGAAAGTAACAACTCTTACAACTGAAACAGGCTTAACTATTCAGCCCAATTACCTAAATCAGACCATTTAGACGTTGAAGGAATGCAACCAGTCCTGTAAGGGCAATGTCAGCGTCGTCGCTTTTCATCAGCTCTTCTGCAACCTGTGCTGGGGTGACCTCCACTTGCTTTAGGAGCCCTTCTATTTCGGCGAACATGTCATGGCTTTCAATTCTCAGGTAGTTGGAAGCAAGGATCTTGAACCCGCATGGAGTGCAATACGACATGTGGATGTGCATGTCTATGCGGCCTGGCCCCAACAATGCAGGGTCTAGGTGCTCTTCAGGCTCATCGTCAGATTCAGAGTCTAGTTGTTCTTCAGGCACATCATCATGTGCAGGAGTTATAATTCTGTCTTTGTGGTTGGTTTTGAATACAAGAATTCTCTCATCTCCACAGCTTGACCATAACCCATCGATAAAATTAAGCAACCCAGATAGTGTGAGCTGTCAATTATATTGGAGAGATCAAGTTAAATCATCTTTACTTTTAGCCAATCAGCTGAAAAATTGCCTTTAAATAAAAGCAGTTATGGCCCATAACTTATGGGCATATAAGCCTGCGAATGGTGCAAATCATTAGTTAACACAACAAAATGGTTACAATCTATAAACTCACCTGGCTATCAGCATCATCGTATCCTCCATATTGATATCGGTCGTGCAGCTCAACGATAAAATCAATATCCTCGATTACAAGAATAGATCGATTTGCAACAGAGACTAACAGTCTCCTGAGCTCTGAATTGCTATGTAGATTTGTAAGCTCCAAATCATAGACGTCAAATTTCAGGTAATTAGCCATGGCTGCTATCAAGCTTGACTTGCCTGTACCAGGAGGACCATAAAGCAGATACCCACGTTTCCATGCCTTTCCCACTCTCCTATAATAATCCCCTCTCTTCACAAATCTGTCCAAGTCATCCATCAACTCTTTCTTTTGCTTTGGATCCATTGCTATTGTGTTAAAAGTGGATGGGTGTTCAAGATGAACGGATTTCCATGTGAGGTTGCGTCCGAGTACTGAATAGAGTCTCAACACCTTCTTCTCTTCTTGTATGGCTTTTGATTTGCCAACTACATGTGGCAAATAAGTGTTGAGTACATTTTCCTTGTATTTCTTGGAAAAACTAAGCAGAATTGATCTACTTTCAGTTGTTTCTGTTGCCTGAGAATCTCTTTCAGAATCATAATATGATTTCTGCTTTTCAGTGGAAACGAACTCCCATGTGAAATGTATTCCCTCGAATATGTCGACAATCTTTTCTCCTGTGTTGACGGTGATGGAGAGGTTCTCCTCACGCGGGGTTTTGAAAACCTTAAACTGCCTGGTTGAGGGGGTAATTCTTGTGGTTAAATAGACTTCAGAAGCCTGGTAAATTTCATTGATGGAAAGCCCATTGTATTCATCAATGATGAGAGTCATTTGAGATGAGAAATTTCCGAAAAGGCCTTCAAGCCTCGATAAGAAATTCTCTTGGAGTTTTTGCGAAAAGAGTTGGCTGGTTATGGTTTTGAACTCATTGATCAAAGTCCGGACCAGCATTGCGAATGCGGCGAAGGTTATATATGCTGATAGAACTGATGTTGTGGCAGTGGAAGGCATGCTTGTTAGAGAGAACATGATGAGCTGGAAGCATATAAAGCAGAATTCAGTGGCCAAAGACATCTAAGAAAAAAACTAGAATGAAATTTTCCAAAATCAATCAGAGGATCAAAGAAATGCGTTCAGTAGTTATTAAGGCACAAAAGAAGAAGCAGGTCATGGAGGAAGATGACAGACGTAGGTAGATGATTAACAGAGTCAGCAACCATGTGTGAAGTGCTGGACCGGGGGAGCTACTTGACACATGGAAAATGATCACTATCAATCGCATCAAGGAAGAAATTGATGAGAAAGATTTATAGGGAAACTGATGGTGCTGGAATTAAGAGGAAGCTTGGTCCCTGTAACCTTTTTCTCCATTCGATTAAAAAAAAAAAGAGGAAGCTTGGAGAGTTAGAATTCTAATACCAGAAAAAAAAGGGGATGCATCTTCTACTTATGCTTCAGGGAAGCTTCCAGCAAATGATCAGGGTTGTACGTGTGAAACTGGAAAAAAGCAATTGAGTAATGACCACGAAATATAGACCTGCAGGCATGAAGCGTGGGAACGTATGTCGTGTGGGAGCACTACTTTTGACTACCATGCTTCATCAATTTATGATCACCCTTTTTTCCGAATGTCAGCATTTTTACACAGCTGTTGTTCTTTGATGGCAGTTAAATAATAAGTAATTAATGTGATATAAAGTATAAATAATGTTGTAAATTATATTTTAAAAAAAATATAAAAATTTTATATTGTAGTGAATTTTTATTAGAATAGTCATAAAAAAGTGTTTAATGTGATATAAAAAATATAAAAAAGTAATTAATGATATATAAAAAATTAAAATTTTTTGATGTAATTTTTTTTTAGGATTTTAAAAAACTCTAGTTCAATCTTTTGCCAAAAAATACCATAAATAGCAGACTTGCAGCGAAACTTGCTCTTTGAATCGGGGCTTACAGTCGAAGATATAGAAAATGAGGGGGAATAAGATTAATTCAGAAATGGTAGAAAATATGGCCAGTACTAGGAAATGCATGAGAAGAAGAAGATTTTAATCATTTGCACAGCATTTGAACACACAAGTTGGAACGTACTTTTTCCGCCGACACGGTACACACATGACACAACTCTCTGGCACTCGCTAAACAATTAGAGGTATATCAGGTCTTCTAAACTAGAAGGACATCAAGTCAAGGTCTTCCTTCTCTCTCATTCGCTAAACAACAAATTTAATCATGATTTTAAAAATTTCTTTAAAACATAGAAAGACATCAAGTCTAGGTCTTCCACCTTTCTCTGTCAGAATGTTTGAATTCCAAAATTGCACCCAAATAAAAAAAAAAAAATTGCAAACCAATGTGATTATTGTTCAATCATACTAGTACGATGTTTATCATTATTCATATGCCTCTAGTGGCTATATATCACAATCAATAATTGAAGCCACAACTTGGATTGGAATATATGCTTCCGATAAATATATATCACAGCCCTGGGCTGAATGAACAGTCATTCAGCCCAGGGCATTTTCTCTTTTCTGGTGGGTTCCACACGATTAAAAAAAAAATATATATATATATTTTTTTATTCTGATACAAGTCTGGGCTGAATGACTGTCCAGACTTTCCTCAATCACTACTCATATGCCTCTAGTCTACTGTCAAGTGTCAAGGATATTGCTTCTGTTCGGGAAGCATTTTCAAGCTGGAAGGCAATCAATGTCAGCAAATCGGCTAATCAAAGAGCTCACGTGCCTGTTAAATGGGCTACCTCCCTTTCTTTTTTCTTTTTTCTTTTTTTTTGAGAAAAAAGCTTAATTAGTCTATGTGATTATACGTATATGCAATAAGTTCAATGTTGATGTATCATTTGATTTATAATTTTTTTATTATAAATGGGTGACACATGTCATTATTTAGTAGTGGTGTTGTGGCATTTGACAGAAATTGGGTGCAATGACCTATTTGTTGAGCTCTTAGAACATTTTGATACCATAAGAGGTTTATTGCATATCGCTATAACCATATGAGTTGATTTTACATTTTTACTTAATTCTTTTGGCCCTTTATAAGTTTATCTTGTAATTTCCCCTTATTTTCTTCCTTTTTTGAGTTTTTCCGTACTAGTTCTTTCTCCCCTCTTCCTGTTCCTTTTGTATTGCTAATGAAAAAAAAAAAAACTTGGATTGCAAGTTGCTTAAGTTTTGCTTGCCATCAATTGGATAAAAAAAAGTAACGCTATAAATCACATTTTTATGATTTTTTTTTTTTAATAAAGACTAATTTAAAAATAAGTTGAGACTATCGCATTAATATTTGTAAGATAAGAATGTGATTCTTAGTTAGGTGTTTGTTGGATAGAATAAAATAGTTTTGGGTTCTAAATTAAAGGTATTGGGTTCATTTTTCCCGTTGGACTGGGTTTGGATTAGGAGCTAATTCGAACGCCATTGGTCATTTGTGTCGAGATATAAAATAGCGATTCTTATTTCATGAGGGGGATGGAGACCGCGCCCACCCCTTGAGAATATGGGTGCTTACTATGTTGTGCACTCATCATAATAGTTGTATGTAGAATTTGCAATAGATCGAAAACTTATTAATTTTTTTTTTTAATATTTTCATCTTCTCAGTTCTTTGTTACGAGCCTTAAGAATCTGTTTGAAATTGTATAAGAGAGATTAAAAAATATTTTTATTGCTCAAAATGATATGCCAAATAAAAAGTTGACTTGTTTGGTAAAAAACTTCAAAAATATTTTTTTTAACTTTTTTACTCTAAAATGGGCCAAACCCCACTTTTGAAAAAAAGCTTAAAAATAAAGCTTTTATTAAAAATCTCTTTTAAACTTTGAAAGTTTTATTTTTTAACGCAACTCCAAACAGACTTTTAGAGATAATTATACCGCATAATTGGTCTTTGCACTAAGAAGTTACCAGGATCGATCCTGCGTAATCTCCCAATGGTTAGAAGAAGTTTTTCTTGACAGACCTCAATACCTCACAACACAAGCATTGATTTACTAATAATTCTCTGCCAATATTCCATAACTCCAACACCAGAATAATATGGAGGCTCCACACGACTAATATTCTCATTATGAGAACTTAATATTTCACATAAAGACTTCCAAACAAACTCAAACACAAAGACATACTCCCAGTAATTCGAGAGGTAGGTAGGTAGGCAGGGAGGAGCTGGTAACATTCTCACTTTGCTCCTAGATCCCTTTTCGGGCTTGGTTTTCCTTGTTCGTTGACTTCTCCTTCCAATTTAGATTCTTCAGTGCATGTCAACTGCTTCATCTTCTGTTCTGTAACAGATTAATTATAATAAAATCTGTAATTTGTGAATTTTTGGATGTAATTCGTTTCAGATGATTGAATGAAAAGGAGTGGATTCAGATGAATGAAAGTAAATGAAAATGGTAAATGGACTGGTTTGAGGTGGCCCAACCTCCAAATATAATGACTAAAAACTTGTTTAGAATTATATTAAAGAACTTAAAAAGTAATTTTATTATATAAAAAGTTGTATCAAATAAAAATTGATTCTTTTAATAAAACACTTAAAAAGTACTTTTTGATTTTTTTTTTCCTTTTTTAAATCTCAGTTTGATTAGCTCTATTTTCCAACATAATCCTAAAGATAAATATAATGAACCTGCTTGATTCTAATTTCTACAATCATATTAATCGACGTTTTATAGACTCAAGCCCCTGTCTACTTTATCAGTTCAGCTACCAAAGTAACAACAATTAGAAAAAAAAGGCTTAACTATTACTTAATTGAGTTTAACTCTCAATTAACCTAATAATGGAAAATGAACTTCAACCATTCGGCCCAATTACCTAAATCAGACCATTTAGACGTTGAAGGAATGCAACCAGTCCTGTAAGGGTGATGTCAGCGTCGTCGCTTTTCATCAGCTCTTCTGCAATCTCTGCTGGGGCGACCTCCACTTGTTTTAAGAGTCCTTCTATTTCAGGGAACAGGTCGTGACTTTCAATTTTTAGGTAGTTGGAAGCAAGGATCTTGAACCCGCATGGAGTGCAATAGGACATGTGGATGTCCATGTCTATGCGGCCTGGCCTCAACAATGCAGGGTCTAGTTTGTCTTTGTGGTTGGTTGTGAACACAATAATTTTCTCATCTCCACAGCTTGACCAAAGCCCATCAATAAAATTAAGCCACGCAGATAGTGTTGGCTGTCAATTGGAGAGAACAAGTTAATCGATCATCTTTACTTTTAGCAACCAACTTAAAAATAGCCTTTAAATAAAAGCAATGGCTGCAAATGATGCAAATCATTAGTTAGCGCAACAAAATGGTTACCACCTATAAACTCACCTCGCTTTGGGCGCGATAGAAAGGCTGGTGTCCTTGATGTTTTCGGTCTTGCAGGCTAATGCTAGAATCAATATCCTCAATTACAAGAATAGATCGATTTGCAGTAGAGGCTAACAATCTCCTGAGTTCCGAATTGCTACGTACATTTGTAAGCTCCAAATCATAGACGTCAAATTTCAGGTGATTAGCCATGGCTGCTATCAAGCTTGACTTGCCTGTACGAGGAGGGCCATACAGCAGATACCCACGTTTCCATGCCTTTCCCACTCTCCTATAAAACTCCCCTCTCTTCACAAATTTGTCCAAGTCATCCATCAACTCTTTCTTTTGCTTTGGATCCATTGCCAATGTGTCAAAAGTGGATGGGTGTTCAAGATGAACGTACTTCCATGTGATGTTGCGTCCCAATGAATAGAGTCTCAACACCTTCTTTTCTTTCTGTATGGCTTTTGATCTGTCCACTACATGTGGCAGATAAGTGTTCAGCACCTTTTCCTTGTATTTCTTGGGAAAACTGAGCAGAATTGATCTACTTTTAGTCGCTTTTGTTGCCTGGAAACTTCTTTCAGAGTCGTAATTTGATTTCTGCTTTTCAGTGGAAACAAATTCCCATGTGAAATGTATCCCCTCGAATATGTCGACAATCTTTTCTCCTTTGTTGATTGTGATGGAGAGGTTCTTCTCACGCGAGGTCTTAAAAACCTTAAGCTGCCCGATTGAGGGGGTAATTCCTGTGGTTAAATATACTTCAGAGGCCTGGTACATTTCATTGATGGAAAGCCCACTGTATTCATCAATGATGAGAGTCATTTGAGATGAGAAATTTCCAAAAAAGCCTTCAAGCCTCGATAGGAAATTCTCTTGGAATTTTTGCGGAATGAGCTGGCTGGCTATGGTTTTGAACTCATTGATCAAAGTCCGGACCAGCATTGCGAATGCGGCAAAGTAGGTATATGCTGCTAGAATTGATGTTATTGAAGGCATGGTTGATGAGGAAGATTTGTAGGGAAGCTGAGGGTGCTGGAATTAAGAGGAAGCTTGGACAGTTTAGAATTCTGGGTAGAGGGCTTTTGTAGGAGAGAAAATAGGGGATGGATTTCTTTCTACTTGAAGCTTCAGAGAAGCTTCCAGCAAATGATCAGGGCTATGTGGAAACGGGAAAAAGCAATAGAGTAATGACCACGCAATGACCTGCAAGTGTGAAACCTGCAAGCATGAAACAGGGGAGCGTATGTCGTGTGGCAACACTAACTTTTGACTGACATTCTTCATCAATCATCATCCTTTTTACCAAAAGTCAACATTTCTCCACATTAGTCTTCAGGTGCGTGACTCTAATTAAAGCAGCGAACTTGCAGCGAACTTGCAGCGAAACTTACGATTCCAATCAAGGCTCACAATATTCGAAGATACAAAAAATGATTGCAGACCATTTCAGCTAGGGCATGTTTGGCAACCTAACCTATTCTTTTTTTGGTGATTCTACTGTAGCATGATGTGATTGTTAAGAGGAAATGTTTTGTATGAAAAAGTACATTTTTTTATTTTTTAGTGAGTATTTTATTTGAATGGTAATAAAAAAATATTTGATGTGATATTAAAAGTAAAAAAAGTTGTTAAAAAGTAGTTGATGTGATATAAAAAGTAAAAATGTTTTTTTTTTGAAAATTGGAGTGGAATTGAAATTGGGATGAGAATAGGTTGCCAAACAGGGCCATTTGAAAGTCTCAGGAAAATAAGTTTTTTTTTTTTTTTTTTTTTTTTTTCTATAAGGTTGTGACATTTTTTATTCTTTAAAGTGTTTTTTAGAGTTAAGTTACGTTTACCTTTCATATATTGTGTTAATTGTGATATAGTATTAAAGTAAGGTTTTCAGTTTATGTAGCTTCACTGTCACCCGTTTTTACGTGTTAACTTGAATGTCCTCTAGCCAAATGTGAGTGGATATGTTGAAAATTCTATATTGTTAAAAGAATTAATTCTTGTACTTTTTTAAAATTGTGACATCCCTTTTCTTTAAAGCATCTTTTAAAAATTATGTTAAAATAAAACATATAGTCCATTCATTTCATAAGCGCTGTCGATATGGTATGATAATAGGGTCATCTCAGAAGGTGGAATAATATTATTAATTCAGAAATGGTAGAAAATATCCAGTTCTAGGAAAATGCATGAGAAGAAGAAACCTGTTTGGCATTCCATTGGATCTTTTTCTTCTGTTTAAAATCCCAGAAAAATGAGTGGAAAGCTCCAAGAACATGTATATGATGTTTCTCTTTTTGCATGGGTCAAGGTGATGTCCATTTCTTTGACTTCATTGTAACAACTGGTTAAGGAATCATCATTGCCTATAAGAGCATTAGCAGCAGTTTTCTTTAAATCTCATTCTTTTTCTTAGTGAAGAGAAAATTGTTAAAAAATTACAAAAAAGTCCCTGCAGCAGCTTCTTTAAGTGTTCCCTAAACTATAAAAACACGAAAGGAACCACTTTTGATTCCCTTCATATAGAGAACCAAAAGTGGTTCCCTTAGAATTATTTTAATATAAAAAACTCTCTCTCTCCTCTACCATTTGTTTAAAACAATATTTAAATGATTTCTCTTTCCTTTCTCTTTCTTCTAACATTTAATTCATCTAGGGAAAGATGAAGAGAAGCTGCTGTGAAGTACATTTAAATAGGGAACTAAAAAATGGTTTTGTTCACTACATTAAAGAAAAGTTGAAGGAAAGCTGCTGCTAATGCGCTAAGGCTATAACGTATCTTGCAGGTGTCCTTTATTTTTTTTTATTTTTATTTTTTGTGGGTAGGGCCGGAGGGAGGGGCGGCCTTTTCTGATGCTCCATAATTGGTGTTTGAAACATATATAAGCTTCCTAACCCGGGTCGGATCTTAATGTCTATGTATATATATATATATATATATAATAGCTGAATCACACATCAAAATCATTAGAATTGCGACACGTGGCGTGAACCCATAATTTTTAAGCAAAAAATCAGTTTTTTAACTCATAATTTTAAACACTGAACCGGTCAATTAAGTAGAACTGATTCAATTGAACCCCCCCTTTTTTTTTCACTTATCTTTTTCTCTACGTTTAAACGTCTAACTCTCTCTCTCTCTTTCTTTTTCTCTCAATTTTTATCCTCTCCCACGTCTATGGCTTTTTTTTTTTTTTTCTTTCACTTATCTCTTTCTCACATCTAAACTCTTCTCTCCTCTTTCTTTCTTTCACTTCTATCTCTCCCAGTCTATCTCTCTCTCTCTTTCTTTTCTTTCTTTTTCTTTTTCTTTTCCCCTCTTCCTTCTCTCCTCCCCCAGTCCTTCTCTCTTTCTTTTTTTCTTCTTTTTCTTTCATCTCCACTTCTCTCTCCCCATGTCTACTCTCTCCCTCTCTCTTTTTTTGACCCATATTTTTAAGCAAAAAACTGATTTTTTAACTCATAATTTTAAACACTGAACCGGTCAATTAAGTAGAACCGATTCAATTGTACCTTTTTTTTTCACTTATCTTTTTCTCTACGTTTAAACGTCTACTCTCTCTCTCTTTTTTTTTCTCTCAATTTTTATCCTCTCCCACGTCTATGGCTATTTTTTTTCTTTCACTTATCTCTTTCTCCACATCTAACTCTTTCTCTCTTCTCTCTCTCTCTTCTTTTTCTTTCACTTCTATCTCTCCCACGTCTATTCTCTCTCTCTTTTTCTTTTCTTTTCTTTCTTTTTCTTTTCTTTTTCTCTCCTCTTCTCCCTCTCCCACGTCCATCTCTCTCTATTTCTTTTTTTTTTCTTTTTTTTCTTTCATCTCCACTTCTCTCTCTCCCCACGTCTATCTCTCTCTCTCTCTCTCTCTCTCTCTCTCTTTTTCTTTCTTTCCAATTTTATTATATATGTGGGTATATTTTTTCTTTGATAAAATGGTAACTTTAGAATCAAAGATATCCATTTCATATTATATATGTGGGTATACTTTTTCTTTGATAAAAATTGTACCTTTAGAATCAAGATAATAAATTTTTGAAATTTTTAATGGGCTAATGGATGATTATAGTATATTTTAATTTGATTTTTATGTTTTGTACTGTTAATCTGGATTATCAATACTCATACGAGCTCATTCCGTTTGTTGCGATTTTTGACTTTTGTGTTTTGTATTGTTAATCTGGATTAACAATATTCATATCTACCCATTTGTTTCAGTTTAAGAAAAAAGATAAGTTTTTTGTGTTTTTAGCTATCCATATATAGATTTGAAACTAATATTTTGTACCTTTGATAAAAATAACACAATTTTCTCCAAAAAAAATTGTGATTGGATGTTAAATTTATTTTATTTGTATGTCGTTTATTTTTTATTTTTGAATTTTTAGTGGGCTAATAGAATATTAGTGTATTTTTGTTTGACTTTTGTATTTTGTATTGTTAATCTAGATCAACAATACTTATACTCTATACCGTTTGTTACAATTTAACAAAAATATAATTTTTTTTAATTTTTTTTATATTTTTTAGCTATCAATATATAGATATGAAACTATTGTCCTACTCTATTTATATGTTTGTTCGTTGATAAAAATTACATTTTCAGAATTAAGATAATAAATTATATGAATTTTTAGTAGACTAATGGAAGACTATAGTGCGTTTATTTGATTGTTATGCAGCAAAAGGAACATAAATTCTTTCAAAACACCAAAGAGATAATTAAGCGTTGAATTTTGAGTGAAAGATTTCGTTTTATTGCGTATTCATAAAATATTTCTTTTCATTTTAAAGTACTCCTATGAGAACAAAGATTTTAACATATTTTAATTTAAATTGATTAAACTAAAATATAAGGTCTTATGTTTTAATTCATTTAAATGCTTTATGTGTTTTTATTTTTATTATTATTATTATCATTTGTATGGTTTGCTCAGATTTTCATGCATTTTTTAAAAGTGCTTTTTGTGATTTTGAAAGCAAAAGAAGACAAAATTTATTTATTAAAGATTCATGCTAATTTTCTATTGATGGTTTGATAATCAGAATGTAGGTTTTAATTCTTGCTTTTTTTTTTTTTTTCTTTATACTTCTTTCTCATTTTAAACTACTCTCGTGGGAACAAAAATTTTAAAATAATTCAATTTATATTGATTAAACGAAAATCAAGTGTCTTATGTTTTAATTCATTTGAATATTTAATGATATTTATTTTTTCGTTTTTGAGACTTATCTGGATTTTCAGTAATTTTTTGAAAGTATTTTTCTGCTTTTGAAAGCAAAATGGGACAAAAATTTATTTAATTGTTATGTAGAAAGGAACAGAAACGCTTTCGAAAGATAATTAAACATTAAACTTGATATAGATTATAGTGTATTTTTGTTTGACTTTTGTGTTTTGTATTGTTAATATGTATTAGCGATACTCATACTATATGTCATTTATTGTAGTTTAATGAAATATATATATAGTATTTTTTAGCTATCAATATATAGATATGAAATTATTGTTTTGTGCATTTGATAAGAATAACACTACCCACTCCAAAAAATTGTGATTGTGTATAAATTGTATTTGCAAGTCGTTTATTTTTTCAATTTGTATTCTATTTATATGTTTCTTATTTGATAAAAATTATAACTTCAAAATTAAGATAATAAATTGTATGGATTTTTAGTAGACTCATGAAAGACTATAATTTTTTTATTTGATTGTTGAGTAGCAAAATGAACATAAACTCTTTCGAAACACCAAAAAGATTTTGTTTTAATTGTATTCATAAAATATTTATTTTCATTTTAAAGTACTCATATGAGAACAAAGATTTTAACATGTTTTAATTTAAATGGATTAAACTAAAATAAAAGGTCTTATATTTTAATTCATTTGAATGTTTTATGTTTTTTTTTTTTTTTCATTTGTACGGCGGAGACTTATCTAGATTTTCAGCCATTTTTTGAAAGTGTTTTTTTCATTTTTGAAAACAAAAGGAGACAAAAATTAATTTGATTGTTATGCAGAAAAAGAACAAAAACACTTTCGTACGATAATTAAGCATTAAACTTGATATAAAAAGATTTATTTGATTATTATAAAGAATCCCGCGCATAGCGCAGGTTATGAGCTAGTTATAATAAATCACCATCATGATATGTTCTTTTCTTCTTATTTTGTTTTTTGTCTTTTATTTTTTATTTTCAAAATAAAATTATTAATAAATAATTCAAAATACACACTTAATTATTATTTTATTTTTTCTACTTTTATGTTATTCAAAACATTTTTTCAAACTAAAAATAAAAAATACCTCCTAAACACGTTCATATTAACAAACATATATACCATAAGTTATTAAAATTTGAAAATCAAGCTACAAATGAGGTTGCGTCATGCTTGTGGGGTTAGCCTAGTTAGAAAATATAAACTGCCACCAACTTAAATGAATTTTTTTTCCTCCTAAAAAATAGAAATTTATCCTAAAAATAGAAATTTGTAGTTATGGATCTCTGCTTTTTAAGAGTAAATAAATAAATAAATAAATAAATAAATAATAGACGTGAAGCATTTCTCTTAAACATAATGCAATTTTTTGGCCCAACAAAATTTTTAATTATTTCTATATCTAATTTTTTTTATGACGAAAAATCTCTCCGGGCCATGGCCCAGGTCAGTGACTTTCATTGCACCAGGAAATGGTGCTATCCTAAGGTCTGCCCAAGTAGTAGACCAGCCTACGTCGACGTCATAATTTGTGGTAATGAGGGCCTGCGTCCGCGCGGCCCTCTTTCCAAAACAGTATCAATTCTCATCAGCAATATTTTTGAAGTTGCTTAAGTTTTGCTTGCAGGGAATCTATTTGATAAAATAGCTAAGTATTTGTTGGGTGGAATGACATCGTTTTTGGGTTCTAAATTAAAGGTGTTGGATTGGGTTTGGATTAGGAGCTAGCCTTTATCAGTTGTGAGTATTTGTTGGATTGTTATTTCATGAGGGGGAGGGAGATCGCCCGTCTCTCGAGTCTCGACAATATGGGTGCTTCCTATGTTGTTCACTGATACTAGTAGTAGTAGCATATATGTTGAATTTGCAACAGACCAAAAACTTAATTTATATTAGAAGAAAAGATTAGATTTCTTTCTTCTCAGTTCTCACTTTTCCTCCTCCCTTTCCGGGCTTGGTTTCCCTTCTTCTTTGACTTCTACTTCCAATTTAGATTCTTCAGTGCATTTCATCATCTGCTTCTTCAGTCGAAGGAATGCAACCAATCCTGTAAGGGCGATGTCGGCGTCGTCGCTTTTCATCAGCTCTTCTGCAACCTCTGCTGGGGTGACCTCCACCTCCTTTACGAGTCCTTCTATTTCAGCAAACATGCAATGACTTTTAATTTCTAAGTAGTTGGAAGCAAGGATCTTGAACCCGCATGGAGTGCAATAGGACATGTGGATGTGCATGTCCATGCGGCCTGGCCTCAGCAATGCAGGGTCTATTTTGTCTTTGTAGTTGGTTGTGAACACAAGAATTCTCTCATCTCCACAGCTCGACCATAGCCCATCAATAAAATTAAGCAACACAGATAGTGTTAGCTGTCAATTGGAGAAAATAAGTCATCTTTACTTTTAGCAACCAACTGAAAAATAGCCTTTAATTAATAAAAGATGCAAATGGTGCAAATCATTACTTAGTGCAACAAAATGGTTACAATCTGTAAACTCACCTGTTTTTTGGCGTGATCTAATTCTCCATGTTGTCGGTCTTTCAGCTCAATGCTACAATCAATATCCTCAATTACAAGAATAGATCGATTTGCAATAGCGATTAACAATGCCCTAAGCTCTGAATTGTTACGTATATTTGTAAGCTCCAAATCATAGCTGTCAAATTTCAAGTAATTAGCCATGGCTGCTATCAAGCTTGACTTGCCTGTACCGGGAGGGCCATACAGCAGATACCCACGTTTCCATGCCTTTCCCACTCTCTTATAAAAATCCGTTCTCTTCACAAATCTGTCCAAGTCATCCACCAACTCTCTCTTTTGCTTTGAATCCATTGCCAATGTGTCAAAAGTGGATGGGTGTTCAAGATGAACGTATATCCATGTGATGTAGCGTCCCAGAGAATAGAGTCTCAATACCTTATTTTCTTCCTGTATGGCTTTCGATTTGTCTACTACATGTGGCAAATATGTGTTGAGTACCTTTTCCTTGTATTTTTTGGCAACTTTGAGCAGTATTGATCTAATTTCAGCCATTTCT
The DNA here is from genome assembly GCA_900184695.1 of Betula pendula. NCBI lineage: Eukaryota > Viridiplantae > Streptophyta > Magnoliopsida > Fagales > Betulaceae > Betula > Betula pendula. The sequence goes on from FXXK01000053.1 coordinate 1,522,114, forward strand.
GTTGCCTGTGAACCTCTTTCAGAATCATAATATGATTTCTTCTTTTCAGTGGAAACGAATTCCCACGTGAAATGTATTCCCTCGAATATGTCAATAATCTTTTCTCCTTTGTTGATGATGATAGAGAGGTTCTTCTGACGTGAGGTCTTGGAAACCTTAAGCTGATCGATTGAGAAAGTAATTCTTGTGCTTAAATAGTCTTCAGAAGCATCGAAAATTTCATTGATGTAAAGCCCACTGTATTCATCAATGATGAGAGTCATTTGAGATGAGAGATTTCCAAAAAGGCCTTCAAGCCTCGATAAGAAATTGTCTTGGAGTCCTTGCGGAATGAGTTGGCTGGTTATGGCTTTGAACTCATTGATCATAGTCCGGACCAGCATTGCGGATGCGGCGAGTGAGGTATATGTTGATAGAACTGATGATGTTGAAGGCATGCTTGTTTGAGAAAACATGCTTTAGGGAAAGATTTGTAGGGAAACTGATAATTCTGAATTCAGGAAGCTTGGAGAGTTACTACTCTGGGTAGAGGGCTTTTCATACTAGAAAAATGGGGGAATATATTCTCTATTTGAAGCTTGAATTTTTTGGAGCAATTCTCACAAAGAAAAAGGAAAATGCTTGTGGGATTAAAATTTTTTATGCAGTTTTCTTAAGACTCACCTAACATTTCACATTTTATAAAAATAAGCGCTGCATGACGGTTTATATTTTAATAATTCGTGATAAATACTATGTAAATTAATACATTATTTTGTAAACACAATAAGTATTATGTAAATATCCATATGACGGTTTACATTTTAGATGCCGATATAATAAGTACGTCAGCTTATAAGATATTCATATAGTACTGCAGCTAGCAACACTCCAAAGAAAAAAAAAAAAAAATACTTGACCTTTGAAACCCGTGAAACATATTTTAGCTTGTATAGTACCCATGGCAGCGCTCCAAAGAAAAAAGTATCTTTACCTAGTTACCTTTGTGTAGCTCTGAAAGGGGATCGCCTTGATTATTCATTTGAATTATGGACGGTTTAATATGCGGCATGTGCCACCGAAAGACACCGAAAGACATAAGTGGCTAGTCAAATGTTGTTGTCTGGGACAAAGAAAAATAAACTAACGTTTAGTCCCATTTTGTTTTCCCTCTTCTACTATATTTTGACTGGTAAAATTACCTAATCAGACAACTAAGACAACAAAACTAAGGTCAGGACCATGGTTGCAACTATCAAAAAGACAGAAATACATAGAATACCCTGGTAAATTAACAAAAGAGAAATCTACTTATCACTCCCGATTTTTTATCATTTTTATAATTGTATTCTTAATTTTTATAAAGTGTCAATTTATGGTTACCATCTTTTAGAAATTTGCAATATCAACTCTTTTGTCCAAATTGATGAGTAAAATTCTCAAAATATCCATAAAATGTTTATAAAATTACAAAAATACATTGATTTAATAATTAAAAATTAAAAACAAAAACAAAAAATGCAGAGTATTTGAAGATTTAATGTTGTATTTAGACCAGAGGGTTGACATTATAAACTTCTTAAAGATGATAACTCTAAATTGACATTTTTTTAAAGTTTAAGGGTATAATTGCAGAAGTGATGAAAAATCATGAGTAGTAAATGAAGTTAACAAAATATTGGACAAAATGAAGTTGGATGAGAAAATGCTTATGAAGAAACATGACAAAGAGAAATGAGTAACTATGTTTTCACAAGAATTTCGTGCATTTAGTGTTAAGTTATTATTTATGTCCAAAAACTTAAGCTAATTGGATATGATAAATTTAATTATTTAATTAGTACTTAATACTCTTCCTTAACTAGTGAGACTCAACATGTGAAATATTTAACTAAAATAGCTAAGAGTTAAACAGTAGAATTAAGGTTTAAATTCAAGACCTTTGCTCTCATACAATGTTAAATCATCATTTATCTCAAAAACTTAAATTAGAAATAATAATTTAATAATTTAATTAAGAATAATGTTACTCTTCATACTCATTTATCACACCTGTGTCACACCATTTGTAAAAGTATAAGCCACTTAAAATGCACAATGTTAGTCGGTATGATATGAATGTGATCATAAAATGAGTGTTAAAGAGTAGCATTGCTCTTTAATTAATTCTTTTAACATTTATGGTTCCTGTTCATTTGCTACAAATTAACATTCTTTTCATATTCAACCTACTTTCAATTACATGCATGTTATGATTGCATTCTCAAAGGACAAAAATTTCCTTTGACTTAGGTTGAAAGAAATTTTGTTCAACTCACTCTAATATATGACAAGTATTATATATTAATATTGGGTTCTTCAAAATTAAATAGTCATTAATTCAAACATTAAGCTTTGAAGGACCCAATATTAATAAATGACACTTGTCATGAATTAGAGTTGATTGAATAAAACTTCTTTCTACCTGAGTTTGAGAAAATTCTTGTCCATTCTCAAAACCCAGTTTTGCAAGAAACATCAATACAGAGATCATTTCAACATTGTTGAAACCAGGATACTACACCTGTAGACCCACTGATGCATTACTATACTGTTTTTGATGCAGAAAAAAATTGCTAAAGAATATCTACAAGAGACATCCTAATATAAATGATGCCACTGCCAGCAGCTGTGCTTTGCATTTTTCTGATTTTCACATCACCGCGTCTGAAGCAGAGCGTCTCCTCGAGCTCCCTTTATCCCCTTTTCCAGGGTTCATGAGCCATCCCGACTCAAACAATTCTAGAATTGGATCCTCATTGCTTTTCTCTGCATTTTCATCCCCTTTCCCAGTTTCTTCCTTGCCCACATTGGTAATTTCCTCATTCTTCTGATCCATCTTTTCAACTTCTTCTAATTCCCCTGATTTCTTTTCCACGTTTTCCTTTGTCCCCTTCTCTACTACCTCCTCCTCGTATGTGCCTGAATCAACTGTCTTGCTGTCTGTCTCAGGCTCATCAACCATAATATCCTTTTCCCTTGCACTTCCCGATTCCCAGTGAGTCAACGTGGCGATCAAAAAGTTCAACCACGACACAATTTGAACAAGTGCGCAATCAAAGCCAACTAGGTGGAGAATCTCAGGGGCTTTGTCCAAAGCATCATCAAACTTTTCTGGGAAAGTTTCTATGATCTGGACAAGGCAGTCAATCCTGTTGAATACGTAGGTTGATGGGGGAAATATTTTCTCCATAACGTTTTCAACTGCTAGGATGCAATCATCGGTGAAGGAGAGGATCGCTAGCCATTGATATTGCAGGGCGTACACTAGTGGACTGGCAAATGTGGCTACCCTTCTTGTAGTTGAACCTATTGGTCCATTAAAAGCTTGAGCTTTTTCGTAAGCACTATGAGCAATCGCCAGCATTGAAGCTCCACATGTGTGCAATGGACGATGCCTGGAACTCATTCTGGCTGTTGCTCTTGATTCCTTAATTAGCAATTTAAGTCAAATGTGAGGAGAAGATTGCAAGTATTTTCATGGCAGATGTGAATTATAATTTAGAAAAAACTTTACTTACTGCCCCTGATTTTTTATCATTTTTGTAATCATACCCATAAACTTTAAAAAGTATTAATTTAAGATTACCATCTTTCATAAGTTTGCAATGCCAATCATTCCATCTAAATTCAGCATTAAATCTTCAAAATGCTTCCGTATTTTTTGTTTTTGGTTTTAATTTTTAATTATTAAATTCAGGTATTTTTATAATTTTATAAACATCTTAGGGGTATTTTAAAAATTTCACTTATCAATTTGGACGGAAGGGTTGACATTACAAAATTCTGAAAGTTAGTAACCCTAAATTGATACTTTTTAAAGTTTAAGAATATAATTGCAAAAATAATAAAAGATTAGAAATAGTAAATGAAGTTTTCCTTATAATTTATTAAGGGCTTAACACAGAGAAACATAATAGCTAATCATTTAATAGAAAATTAATTTATAGGTTGATCAGTATAAATTAATATATCTAAATAAGATCCAATAGAGTCGTCTCATCTTTTTCTGACTGCATTTTCATTTTTTTTTTTGCCTGTAATTTCTCATCTTCTTACTTTTTTTTTTTTAAAAAAAAAAAAATCAATAGCATAATACTTAATTCGTGGTAGTTAACATTTGCAAGGCATTGCTAATCATCTAATCATGGACATTTATTTATTCTTTTTTCAGAAAAATAAAGGCATACTCTTTTTTTCTCTTGATCAAGAAATATTTATTTAAGAAAAAAAACCATGTTTGGTCGCCGATAAATACAAGGGAAAAGGAAGATCGAGAAATAAAAATCAAAACATTGACGAGCAAAGTGAGTTTGATATATCCTAAAAAAGAATAAGAAAAAGATATTCGAAGTGATGATCACGGATTTAAAAATTAAAAACCCATTTCAAATAATTATATAAAACACAAGTATGGAATTTATTCTTTAAAATATCAAAACAACATCAAAGTTTAATTTCAAAAGAAATTCAATGAAAAATAGTATTAAAACACGACAGAATCATCATTACAAATAAAAAATAAAGAAGAACAAAGAAAGATTACTTATTCCTTTTGCAAAAAAAAAAAAAAGGAATTGCTTTTTGAAAATCACCCTATTTTCTAAGGGTGGAAAATCATACCTTTTTGACGCAAAAGACGTCGGAATCCACAATCCTCTTCTCTGCAAAAACGGATAAAAAGAATTTCTGGTATGTGAAAAAGATAATAAAAAAGTTCCATTTAAAGGTGGGAAACAACTTACGGTATTGGTGCCAAATGAAGGGGCTGGTATCTATTTTTTAGCGGGAGAATCTCGTTTACGGTTGTGAGGGTTCGTTGATTTGGTGGGTACTGATTCCATGGTGGCATCGTGGCAATACACATTGGTCCCTTGGCTCCACGCCTTGTAAAAGTTCGGCACGTGTTATTCCGATTTCAGTGTTGTGGTTTTAACAGTCTAACGCTGCGTTTTGCTCTTACTTCCTTCCAGTATTACCATTAAAAAAACAAAACTTTTTAACAATTTCTATATTCAATAGATTAAAGATTCTTATATAGAATAAAAATAATTATTTAAATAAATTTTATTAATTTAAAAAGGACTCTGATTTTACATATATATGCATTAATGCATGTACTTTTATGTGCTATTCAAAGTAAAAAAATAAGTTATTTAACTCTAGTAATTTAAATCAAATTTAGAATATATTCATGTGTACCGTCTTTAAATTTGAATTAAGATTCTTTCCGGTTGAAATGAATTAGAGAAAAGCCGTTTCTTTCTTTTATGAAGGCATTTCAATTTTATCCTCATAAAGTAAAATACCAAATCTAATTCTTTATATCCATTATGTTAATAGGACAATGTACACAATTCATCTTAATTTACCAAATAAAAAGTATATTTTGAGTCCGTTTGAATTTGTGGTTCAAAATGTATTATTTTAAAACATGTAATTTTTAAAAACGTAATTAAATATTTGTTAAAATTGTGATTTGACCTTTAAAATTATACTTTAAACTTTTAAAATCATGTACTTTTAAAAATGCCAAATTTTTGTGTAATTTTTTTAAAAATGAAAATAATACATTTTTATTGGTTTTGTTTAAAATCGCAAAGGCAAAAAGACACTTTAATACTATTAATTAATACTATTAAAAGGCGACCGTCTCCCACTAAAAAGCATGCTCCTTTATCCACACAATAAATGTGATTTTCACTTTTTTATCTGCCGCCTTATTACGGTCGTCGTCACTGCAAACTTTCTTGTTGTAAATCTCATATGACGCAGCCAGCAGGCAATTCTCCGAAGTTTAACATCGAAAACTGCTTCACAAAGCGCCATTCTTTTGGTAAAGGGCAGTGGGACCGGATCATTTTGGATCTAATGCCTATGTTTTTATTTCTTACACTGATATGCCTATATTGAGGTATTTGTTTGGGATCCCCCCTCCTCCTTTAGTTTTATTTTCTATTAATATTATAGTTATGATCATTAAAAAATAAAAAAGGAAATGAACTTTACCCTCCCAAGTCCCAAGTCTCATTATGTACAGAATGGAATTCGATTCTCTGACAGTGGCTTTTCAACCACGACTCAGAAAAGTTGTAAACAAGTGGTACTCTTATTCACTTGTGGTTGTGGAATGATCAAAGTCAAGACTCACTGGTAATTCTCCAGTTTCATATCATTTTGCACATGGTTTTCTCCTTATCATATGCTCGAATAATGCAGAAGTCGGAAACTTCGCTTGGTAAGTCTCATCAGTTTTCACGTTTCATGTCCTCCTTGTGATTTGTGGTAAACCCTTTGTTTAAGTAAGAATGAGGAGGGAAAAAAAGAAGAAGCTTAAACTACTTAGTGTACAAGTAGTTTATATGCTTTTCTTCTTGCATTTGGCTTTGCATCCATGCTTTTCTTGCAGCTTATGTCTTCATTTTTTTGGTTATGATCTGGCCTTCTGGTTTTTGAGTGTGATCATCTTTTTCTTCAAAGGTTTGAGAAATTGTGGTGATTAGTATGGATTATGGCCTAGGTCTGTTTCTTTCTCTCTTTTTCAATTTTTTCCTTTCTTAATTTCAAGAATCATTGCAAATGATCTCCCTTTGGTAAGAGAGGTACCCTTTTTGTGGCAGTTCTGAAGTTCTTTAGAACTATAGTAAAGGCATATTTTTTTTCTTTCAATTGTGCACTTTTCGGAGATGCATATTGTTGGCTATAAACCATTCTTTCTTTTTGATGAGCTGCCTCACCCCTTTGCTATACTTATGTAATGGTGCATGAAAGAATATAAATTCGAATCTTGAATTGAGTTATTAGTTGTTTAGCTGTAATGTTCTTGGAGAGATAAGTTGCATATGACATTCCATAAAGTTAGTCCCATATTGGAAATAAATTGCCCACATTTGAGTTGGTGGATTATGAAAGTGTTTATGGGTACTAAGTCATACATTAGTTCCTTACTAGGCATGAGTTTGAGTTTCACAAGTTATATAGAGAGCTCTAATTGTAACTTGACTAATTCTTTTGGAGTGATAGTGTATATATGGTAAATCATTGAAAACATATTCAATTAAGTAGATTAGGAATTCAATTGTAAAATTGGGTTGTGCTATTTGCTGTTGGATGATGCTTGTGAAATTCTGAACTTGTTCTATATCATTGAATTATGTTACAACTAACAATCTTAAGTGTCTCGCATGGTTTAAGTGCAATCTTAACCATATAGTTTAAGTGAAATTTTGGACTGAATTCCATTTATTGCTTGACTTCATCAAGACATTGACATGCTATATATTTGATTGGTAAAGGCATACCTGGAGATGGAAGATGTTTGTTCCGGTCTGTCGTTCATGGTGCTTGCCTGAGAGCAGGGAAGTCATCTCCAAGTGAGAGACATCAGAAAGAACTTGCAGATGATCTCAGAGATAAAGTACAACATAAACTTATGTTTACTGATTTAACAAGGAGAGTGATGCTTAGTTAGCATGTTTCAGCTTTTTAACTCTTTCCCATTTGCTGTTGAGCTGTTTAATGTGTTGTCTAGGGAACTGTCTAGTTTACATAAAACATGTTGGAAACTTGTTTGACTCGCACCAATTACTTAACATAATTTCTCAGACTATTTGCTGACCGGCTTGTTCATTTCAAAAAGCGATGCTAAATACCAAAGAAAAACTTTGAAATTTCGGGCCTGTTTGGGATTGCGATTTCAAAAAGTGCGATTTTAAAAATAACGATTTTAAAAAGTGCGATTTAAAAACGTGATTTTTGAAAACGCAGTTAAACGTTTGGCAAAATCACAATTTGGCCTTTAAAATCACAGTTTAACATTTAAAATTCTGCGTTTTCAAAAAAGCACCTCCTTAGCTGCGATTTGAAAACGCAGATTTTCTGCGTTTTCAAATCGCAATTTTTTAAAAACGTAGTTCCCAAACAATCCAATTTTTGCGATTTGATTTAAAATCGCACTTATTGTCTACGAAATCGCTTACCCAAACGCACCCTTCATAACTTTGCAGTGGTCAGGGCAAATAGAGTAAAAGTTAAAGTTTGTTTTTTGTTTTCAGTTTTTGATACCCTTTTCATTTAATTGCATTGTCTTTACTCTATAATCACTTTCTTCTGTCGCTCGTACACCAATCAACTTTTTTCATGACTTTATATAACCTTTCGTTTTGGTCAACTATTTTAGTCCATTCTGGTCATCCTTTCTTACAAAGAAAACATTAAATGGTTTCGACAGGTGGTGGATGAATTTATTAAGAGGCGACCCGACACTGAATGGTAATTTTTCTTGAGAATACTCGGTGAAACTGTGGCTTCATTTTGAATTGCTTTGAAATACAGTAGGGTTGTTGGATTATCTGGGGTTGTTGAAGAGGACTGCCTTGTTTATACCATACCATTGATTCAAGGGCTGTCAATTTTTGAACTCGCGAATCCAACACGAAATTAGTGAATTAGGGTCGAGAGTTCTGACCCGTTTAATTAAATGTGTTGATTTAAAGTTAATCTATATAATCTTATAATGACATGACTTGAACTCGACACGCAAACATGAATTTTCACTCTTATCAGTGATTGTAGACTTGTAAAGTACAGAATTCACAAATCCTGATGAGTTCCTGCCTGGAGTTGCAATTGAAATAATCTTTAATACTCATTTCAGCAAGTTTTCAATTCTTCATACACTGGCAGGTTTCTTGAAGGTGATTTTGACACGTATGTTGTAAAGATGCGACAGCCCCACATTTGGGGAGGAGAGCCTGAGTTGCTGATGGCCTCCCATGTCCTACAGTAAGCTCTTTCTCTTCTCTTCAAGAATCGTCCCCACAGTAACCCTGTAGAAAATGAATTGAAACAGATTGCCCTGTGTTTGTTTATGGGTTTTGGCAATACATTATCATGATTCATGACAGAATTTTCCATTTAGGGTGCCAATCACTGTTTCCATGAAGGACAAGAATTCTGGAAGCCTCAAAATTATAGCTGAATATGGTCAAGAATATGGTAAGGATAACCCCGTCCGTGTCCTTTATCATGGTTATGGACACTATGACGCATTGCGGAGCCCAGGTGTTGGTGCAGAATACAAGAAGTAAGAACTCTTGCTTTTCCCTGTTAATGTAGGTTTTACAACTCAACTGCATGCATCAGAAATGCTTACATGAATCCATGAATCCATGTTTATGGTTTCTTTCTTATGTTTAACTTGCATATACTCATTTTCAGTGCTAGCTCTAAGTGAACTATAAAGTTGCCTCAATAACATGATTTTTTTTTTTTTTCGGTGTTGATAACATGAATTTCTGTTGTTTGTATTGTTCATAGACTGGCTAAGTATCATCTATCTTGTTAAAGTATTGATTAAATGATTAAATTTACCTCTTTCTATCAGCTTAAGCTTTTGAGACAAGTGGTGATTTAACATGGTATCAGAGCTAAAGGTCCTGAGTTCGAACCTTAACTCCGTGATTTAACACATCTCTACCCTCACCCCCATTTCACATGGTTGAGGATCGAGATTCTTTGCAATTGACTATCAGAATTGCAGCCATTTGAGAGAGAGTCTTGAGGGGTCTATTTGCTCGAACAAGTGGGTTCCAAACCTCGGGTTGCCCAAGTCTGTCCAAGCAAGCGGGCACCATTGGGCCCTCTCTCAGTAGGGGATCGAGCATGCTGCAATTCAATCTCAAATTGCAGCCAATCCTGATCCCATGGTTGAACATGTATTCGGTCAACAATTCGGACTATTATGATTTAGATTTTGAAGCAAAAATATTGATGAAATAGTCATGAGTTTCGTTGTGGGTTATTGGCAGATACAAGAAAAGATGAAGGGATAGTTGCAATAGACAAGAGACAGCTTTGGAATCTTGAAGTGTACCCATGTGATGCCTGCGACATGCTAGAAATCAATGGCTTTTCTATTTCTTGGATTTGAAATCACCTCCTATGAAATTCCAACCTTTATTCTGAAATTAAATTACAATTTGCCGTTTCCTGGTGGGTTAGAAGTTTAACAAAAATGCAGATAATTATAATTAAGATAGATGCTAGACCTATGATTGTTTTACAACTCCTTTATGTGGCACCGCCTCCCAAAACATTATTAATGTGGGCAGTGCGATGTAGCATCCATGTTAGTTAAAAAAGGAAAAAAGATTGCTCAAACCCTTGGGGGTAGTCGCGGCCACCCCGACGTATCATCTGATGGCCGCAACCAGCGATCGGTTGGTCCAACCACACCCATATTATGGTTGGAGGTGGTGCACGCCTATGAGAAGGGGGTGCAAACTTTTTTCTGCCATGTCAAGAAGATGTTGTAAAATGGTTAGAATTACTCAAGAGTATAAGTAATGCACAGGACCGATTTCCCCTTTCTCATATTGAAAAAAAAAAAGAAAAAAGAAAACCAATAGCACCAACAGATTAATGAGAGAGAATGGAAAATAAAGTCTGCACGAAGGTGAGAACGAGTATGAAAATGGCGGCAATGAAGGAAGAGATCGACCATGGATTATTGAAATAGTCACGCATCAAGGTTGCTCTCCATCTGGGCCATTGAGATCTATAATACTCATTAACATCATGAGCTATCCGACCATAGTAGAATTCTGAGATAAGAGTGTCGTTGTAGAGCCCATTGAAGAGATTGGACACGTCTTCTGTACTCAAAGCATGCACAACAATCTCTTCATCGCAGAGCAAGTCCGCATCCTTGCTGGAATTGATGAGGCAATCCAGAAATACCGCATAAGACGTGAACTGATCCCTGCAATGTCGGTCGCATTGCTCATACGCTATAAGATTTCGGAACAAACATTCTGAATTCCCTCGGACTTTTATCGGAGGGATTTCAAACACCCCTTTGTTGAACTTGATGTTCAAAACATCATCAGGAGTTCCCTTCTTGAATATGACTCCGGCTTGTAACAGATCTGTCACCGGCGGAAAGAGTTCCAGGTTTGTGTTCTCCGGTCGTCTACGACCCGACGTGGAAAGTAAGCAGCTGTGTAGTAAGTCAAGTATATGCTTAATTTCACGGCCATTTGGTCTGTATTCAGCTGGCACAGTCATCAACATCATCGTCTCAAAGAATTTGACAACAAGTTTAACTAGAAAATGGGGTTCTTGTTCGCTGACAACTACGGTCACGTCGGTTACCTCAAACAAGCGCTGGAGAATAAACCAAGGAATTTGGTTTTCCAACAAAATCAAGTCGTGGTACAGATTTTCATACATCCATGACGTGTTAAATATTGGGTCGTCTCTGTGTCTGGGCACTACGTATGCCTCTTTTCGAAAAAGCTCAATGAGAAAGCAACCATCAACGACAAGCATTTCTATGAATTTTTCATCGTTTAGACTGAATGGATCTGCGTAATGATCACACGCCGGCTTCTGCAACCTTCTAATGCTTTCAACAATGTGCTCCAAAGTTCCTTCTCGAGGCGGTGGAAACCGTTCGAGGAGGGATCCCATGTACCACATTTTTATGTCATCCATGGATGCTAGTCTTTTAGTGCCACGGTGATAAGGTCCAATGGAGACTATGTTGGGATTATATACATTCTCATTACGCCGGCGAAGTTTCTGAGGGACTCTGAAAATGCTACTCTCTAGTAAGGACGGTGAATCATGCAACAGCTTTTTAGTGATGGAAGAGGCTACAATTCTATTTAAGTTGGACATTTCAATTGAAACGTCTGCATTTTCATCCGTCTCTGCCATCCCATCAAGCAACTTTCCAAGCCCCCCACCAGTCTGTGAAAAGGCCTGTTGTTGAGGTCTTAATTAAATGATCAAATTAACTATAATTAGCTTAAATTTTTTTAAACAAGTGATGATTGGGGAGAAAGAACGAGACTAGCAAAATACTTAACCAGATAGCTAGAAAAAAGAATTTGAACAACAAATCTCATGTTATGAAAGCAGAAAGCCTACCTCGGTTTGTGTAGTATAGCAGCTTAAAGAATCACCCTGCAGAAAGTGCAAATCATCTACAACTGATGCAATATATGATTCTGGGCCCTGCCAGTCATTAAATTAAGTTCTCAAGGGTAAAGCTACTGATGGAAACCCACAAGGTTAAGTTTCCATCACTGTTAAGGGGATTATTTGAGTGAAAGAATTCTCCACTTCGGGTAAGAAAATACCACAAAAGTCCCTCTCATCTTATCCTTATTCCATAAAGTTACGTACATAATGCAACTATATTTCATAATATTTCGCCCAACCTCCACTCCTGTCTTAACAACAATTTTGGCTAGTTTCTTTTAAAAACGAAACAACAATTAACAAATAGAAAACTTGTTTTGCATGCATATGCATGATTGAAAGGAATAGCTCGTTTTTTAGTTGGGGACTTCTTCTATGCTAATGGACCGGGCTAGCTCTACCTAGTTTTTCTTTTTCTTCATTACTTGTTGGCTAAGTCGCCACGTAGCCTGACAATGAAAGTTAACCTAATCAACGATGAAAACAACAGGCGGAAAACGAGCAATTTAGCATTTTTATACAGCTTCTGCTTGTAGGTCGTAATAGAGCAAAGAAACCGAGGACATGATGTGGCAAAGCACAAGCTAGTGCTTAATAATCCAGTTGTTGCATCCCAAAGTTCCCTTCTTGCGGAAAAGATGCAGGAGGAAAAACCCATTTATCCTAGATGAAAAAAAAGGTGGTGATAACTTCCAAAGGAAAATAAAAAATAAAAAATGATAAAAAGGTGGTAATATTAGTATCACAATTTCAACCAAACCAAAGCTAAGAGTTAATTGAAAAAAAAAAAAATTACTGACTAAAATACAATGCCCAGCATCTATCATCTAGTTTCTGAGATACAAAGCTAAGAATTAAAGAGTTAAAAAATTACCGACTAAAATACAAAGCTAAGAATTAAAGAATTTCACCGGTAATGCGAATTATCAAAACTAATGCAGTATGATTCTAGCAACGACCGTACCTTTTTTTTCTTTTTTTTCTTTTTCTTCTTTTTTAAATTTGGGAAAAAAACTATAACAAAAGGAAAAAGTGGTCTTGCATGGTATGATCCAAACGAACGGTCGTTTCATTAGGGAATTTTGCTATAGAATGATGTAGCAGGCTAGTTATCCCTCTTTATTTCTTCTCTACCCTGATATATATTTAGGAATATACTTAGTTGTTGCGTAATTCACCAAGTAGCCTAACAAAAATATTGCGAGAAATCGGAACCCCTATAATTGAGAGAGGGAACTGTAGAGCCCACCTACTAAAAACATCGAGGCTTGTATGTCCACCTGCTCAGGTGGTCCCTGCAACCCCTCTTAGTAGGACGCCCAAATTAACGTGCAATTCAAACATTTCAGAGAACCAATTATAGGGGTCTAGAACACGTGTAACGTATGCTTTACCTAAGTTTGTATTGTGATTAGGCTCAGATAGAACAGGGACTATTGTTCGTGACTCAAAACTATAACCCCTTGACGGCGAGCCAGCTTCCCTTGCCTCATGCATAATTTGCGAATGCTGGTGAAAATTTAGTAATGGAACTCCGTAATTCTCATGTGATCAAGATAAACTAGATCTCAATATACATACATACATACATCGGTGAGAGGGAGAGAGAAGTAGATGAAAGAAACAAGACTATTAACCATCTCTCCATACTTCCCGCAAAAGTTGATACCTGACAACCTTTCGACCACTGCCTTTCTTTGGCATCAAGTTGGGTCTCGCTGAGGTTGGAGAAATCCGGAAGTTGTCTATGACAATGGAAGTTATGGGTGAATCCAACTCATCAAGCTCGTCGTCACTGGTGTATGCTTTTCGAAGCACTGATGAACCACTCACCATAGATTGACTTCCAACCTCTCCCATGATGCCTGTTAGTGAAGCAGCTGGAGGTGGTTGATAGACTGTTGGAGCAGCAGTGCATGGAAAGCTTGTGATAGTATCTTCCTCAGCCTCAAGAAGGTCCTAAATCAATGTAAAACAAAGTAGAAGGAAATCAAGGCTAATACAGTGACTTTCATGCAAAATGTTGTTATTCAGATTCTGTTAGTAACCAATCACATAACAATGAAACCTATGTAATCTTAGCAGGAATGAAGGAGAAAAACTAAGAGTGGAGGCAAATATTTGCAGTGAATAAAAGGCTCTAGGGCATCGTACTAACCTCAGAATCCAGGGCCTCAAGAACAGCCACTGGAATAGGATCTGGGCAAAACTCATCGGGGACAAAATTGTTAAGAACGCTCTTGATCAATGATGCACCAAATTTGGGGCATACCTACATATATTAAAATATAAACAGTGAAAAGGGTAAATTGTTACCCAAGAAAAGTGAAGCAAAAGAACATGGAGAAGGAAAATCAACTGAAAGCGTTGAAGTTACAGGATTTGACCTCTTTTCTTGTGGACCTGTCCCCAAGCATTTCAAAAGGAAGCATCATGAGATCACTCAATGCATTAAGGAGATGGAAAGCCTTGAAGGATGTCTCACATTCCAGTTTCTTGTCACCATCAAGTTTATTCTCATCTTCACAAGCATCGCTATCATCAATGCCAAATAAATCCGTAAGCCATCTTGACCAGTTCCCTATCTGCAAGTACAAATAAAAGAGAGCAATAAACTTTAATCAAGAGTACATAGATTCCTTATTAATAATGCTATCTTTTGGAGGAAGTCCAGATGACATATTTTCAAACCTTCAACGTATTCATGCACATCCAAATGGATTATAACTCAACAGAAATGCAGTTTAAAGCGACTCCCAAGTGAAGCTGAAACATTTAGCTACCGGAGAAACATGGTCACAGGTTCACAAAAAGGGTATAAAGCACCCAAAAGTTATAATAATTAAAACATATTTATTTATTTATTATTATTAGTTTGGCCAAAGACCACTGCCAACTCTTTGCCATCATATTTTTTTGATAAGTAGGGGTGGCCAAAAACCGTCCACCCAACTTCTGACCTGACCAGGTTGGCTTCCAATAGAGGACAAGTTGGATGTTGGAAGCCATTTTTCAATTCCGACAAAAGTTGGGTCAGAAATTGGAAGCCCAATAGATTTTCCAATAAGTTCCTACCTGACCTGATTTTTTTAAAACAATATATATTAAAAAAGTCAATTACAAAAAACCCCAAGTCCTACCCTAAGCTACACCGTTTGGACCTTTGGTCCTCTCTCTCTCTCTCCTTGTTGCGCCATTCAAGACAAAAATCATCTTGTCTCCTTCTTGTGCCAAAAACATTATGTGTTCGTCTCCATCAGACAAAAGCGAATCCTTTCGCCTTCATCAAAATTGTCGTCACTTGTCGAAGATGAATATGTTCGTCTTCTTCAATGACGACGAAGAGATCTTCAACTTTTTCGAGCCCAGCTCGACTTCAATTGTTCTAACCAACTTTGACTTTTCGGAGGCGAAGGCGGTTCGGAAATCATCCCTGTTCGTCATAGGTTTTTCAACTCTGGCGAAGGTGGAAATCGAAAGAGGCGTTTCTGACTCCATTGGAGTTGGTGTACAGCCCTAATCATATTCTAACAAGTAAAAAATAGTATGTGACATATAATGTCAATGAGCATTTTATTTATTAGGGCCCATAAAATCATCTAAAAGGACTGAAGCAGATCAAAACAGTTAACTTCTTGGGGATAAGAATGAGAAAGGTGAGACAATGATGATATCAAAGTATCCCACTGAAAAAAATTACTCACAGCATTTTTTAGCTGCACACCAGACCCAAAGCTTGATTTTCCAGCAGGAATGGGAAGAACCTTGGAATCACTAATGGGATCAGAAACAGGATCTGTCGGCATCTCTTCAGCTGATTCACGAAGAATAGCATTGAACATTGCCACATCTAGTCTACACACCAACTGCTCCATTACCTAGAAACACAATAGAATAGCACATATTTTCTGCCAGATTACATTTCCAAAATAGTAAAAAATATCCCAAAATTCACAGAAGACAAAAACAACATGTTCTGAAGAAATTTTAAACTTTTTTTATTTGGGTTGGGGGGGGGGGGGGGTAATATAAGAACCCTGGCCCTGAGAATCCGCTAAATGGATGAGAGACACTATGGCTGTTATAATTAGTGCTCAAGGAGTTTTGAATTCCCAATCTCTTTTGTTTTTCAGCACTTACCCCACGCCACTAGGCCCAGCAGCCCTATGTTAAGGCACATGATCTAGACATGCTCAAGTAATAATGGGATAGTAACTGGTCAAATACATTAGAATGTGTATGTTATCAGGAAAAAAAAATATAGGTTGCTAAGGTGGCTAGAGTAGGCATTGATTCCAAACATCCTGCATATGCAGGTACTTTACATTCCTTTTATCATTAAACTTCATTATGTAACATCCCAGCCTGATGGAGCGAACTATAGCCAAATTGTTACTTTGGATGGCTGGAAGTGCAAAATAATGCCATTAGACTATAGCATCGGTAACATTCAGGCCACAAATTGCATTTGCACCACTTTAGAATAGAGCATCAATAGTAATAAGCAATGCTATAACATGAACAAAGATGTAGTGATAGAGATTACCATGGACATACACTCCAATTGATTAATTTTAATGTTCATGTATCTAGTCAAGAATAAATCAATCACCAGAATGGATTCATCAACTTCAGGTTTATAAGGAATCTCATTCTTGTAATACCTATTTGAGGAATTAGGTATCATATGATCATACACAATTATACCTATTCATGTTTCTAAGGAACATACACAGTTTAACTATCATATGGTCATACATATTCACAACTTGGCTTTTCCATTTTGATCCACAAACCAAAATCATACCATTTAAGAATCTCATTCTTGTTATACCTATTTGAGGAATTTTCAATGCACTAACATACCAATTTTGCCAGCAAAGGCAAGCAGCCACACTCATGCCCTCCAGCTCGAAGAGGACAAAGCCTTTCACAAGCATCCTTGAAAGCCTTTTTCCAAAGATCTATGGAGAAGTTCCCTTGCTCCTGATCACCTAAACCATATCTCCTTCCATGGGTTTTCCTTGAGCCTGAGCTCTTAGCAGCAGCAGGCTGCATATGTGGAATCAGAGTCTGAATACACCAAAACAGCAAATGAAATTAGCCATGAAATATTATAAAAAATTTCAATGTAAGAGAACTTAGCAGAAGCAACAGCAGAAAGAAAGAGAGAAAATTTGACCTGCCACCACACAGACTCAATGATTCGGTTGAAGATCCAAGCCTCAACATTTTCCAATGCAACTATATATGTTTGTGGGTCCTCCCAGCCATCAAAATCTTGCACTGTATTATTTTTCTGTTCCTCATGAAGAGATGACTCATTCCACTTCAGGGAAGACGTCTCACCCAACCCATTCCCACCACCACTACTATCAATGTGTGGTCCAGCAGATAGTTGCAATTTCTCAACAGCCTGGCTGACTATTGCCCTCAACAAAATTGAGTTTGACAACCAGAAAGTCAACCTGTTTAACGAAGGCAAAAATTTAACTTAAAGTCCAAACAAATGTAGGATTTTCCCTGGAAGATGAAGATTTTCTCTGAAGGCTTATGTGTTGAATAAGAAAGCATGGCATGAGTAATATTTATCGCTAAAAAGACAGTCATAGCTACAGCTACCTGGGCTTCCAATTTTGACAATTTGCAAAACAAGATCAATTTTCTCTATGATGGAAATATCTGCATTTAATCTGCCAAACTCATGACGCAACATCATTTGCAAATGCTTTAAAAATTCTAAAAAGTGGGCTTGTACATACCTCGGAACATCATTTCCACATGCTTTAGCAACCAAAACTAATCCTGAAACAGCAGTTCTAGCTGCACTTGCCCTATTAGCTGGGGACCTCGCTTTACAAGCATGAAGATAGAACCTAGAAAGACGCCGAGCCGGAGCATGGACCTTGGTGGCAGAACTCCCATGCTCAGCAACCACTGAATAAAGGGCAACCTCGACAGCAGCAGCTTCCCGCAACTCTTCCTCAAGCATTTCAATTTTAGATTCTAATTCGACTTTGCCATCAGAAAAGCCATTTATTGTTGCTTTACTTTCAGTAACCACTGAATGAAGGGCAACCTCAACAGCAGCAGATTTCCGCAACTCTTCCTCAAGAATTTCAATTTTAGATTCTAATTCGACTTTGCCATCAGAAAAGCCATTTATTGTTGCCTTACTTCCAGTAGTTGAATGACTCAGGGCACTAGCGGCTTCTGGAACATTAATTCGGCTAATCTTGTTTCCCTGTCCTGTGAGCTGACTGGTGCTTAACATCTCACTGCTATTGGCAGAGTTGAAAGGGAACTGAACAGACTTCACATGCTTTAGTTTATTAGTTTTAGGAACACTTTCCTGAAGTCCAAGTGAATGCCTGCTGAATGAAAGAGTATCATTCCTTAATTTGACTTGCTTACGGGCAGCATCTTCTGATAAGTTACCAACTAGTTTGTCTTCTCCTCCATGATGTTTCTTCACCTCTAAGGTCTGTTCTTCCTGTCCATTTTGTTGCAGCTCCTTTTTCTCTTTGTCTTCCAAAATCCCAACATTAACACTTTCTGTGTTATCCTTTGCTGATGCTGATTTGTTCTGCAATTTAATGACAAATGGCTGTTCAAGTATCCAAAACTACACAACTAAATCTGCTAGGACAAAATAAAGACAAACAATCAGATTGGTTACTCCTGACATTATCAGCACATCACACAGGCAGATCTAGAGCTACAGTCCATTGACTCCACCATTTCCTAAGTTCAGAAGTATTACACCAATGTAGAAATGAATTTGGATGAATGCAACGAAACCTTTACACATTTCTCCTATGAAACTTTTGCAACTGGGTGAACTAAATCCATAACTATTTTCCAGGCCTATGGCTAAAGTGGCATGAGAGCATCACAAGCTAATAAAAGATGCATCCAACAGACAGTCCAACTTGAAGAAATTCATCAAGTCAGAACAGGTACATCCTTTTACGTTTGAACTTTGCATCCAACAGAGCCAAAACTAGTCAAGAAAAACATAATCATGCAGGCATATGAATACATACTTGTGATGTTTTATTGCATGGAAATGGGGGCATTGGATTTGAGTCACTCACCCAATTCACTTTGACAGTTCAGTTAATTTGGAATGTCCAATAGTTATACAATAACACCAGGAATTTCAAATCATGTAGAACTGAAATTTCTATTCCACTTCAATTTCAAGCAGCCAAAAAAAGCTAATTTATTTTATGGATGACACCAAGAAAGATGCTCAATGCAACAGAGAAAGCAATTCATACAAAAAGGGGATAAAATTTTGTATACATTCGGTGAGAATGATAAGAAAGTAATGAGCAC
Source organism: Betula pendula (assembly GCA_900184695.1). NCBI lineage: Eukaryota > Viridiplantae > Streptophyta > Magnoliopsida > Fagales > Betulaceae > Betula > Betula pendula. The sequence continues at coordinate 1,541,461 of FXXK01000053.1, forward strand.
CTGGTCTCTTTGAGGTGGTGAACACCCTGTAGTCTCAAAAGCAGAAGATGCAATGGTTCTCGATGAATGTGACGAAAAATCTTCATCATAGTCTTCGTCATCATCCGTAAACGATGCAATCTCAGCTTCCTCATCATTCCCTTCATTTGCCAATCCTGAAAATGATTCGCTTTTGTCCAGTGACACCTCCTTTGACAAGCTACCCTTTGGTGATGAGCTGGAACTATCTCTATCAAGAGGTTGAATGTTAACATAAAGAACTGGTTGCACTGAGCTCTTAAAACTCCGTTTGCAGTTTACTTGAGCACTTATGGTTATGGTTTCCTTGATGACTCCATAATCTGCAAGATTTATCGCAGCCGACCCCAAGAGTTGACCTTTCATTGCCCTGTCCTTCCGAGGCTCATACAAGTAAAACTCTAAGCTGTTCTTCAGAAAACTCTCACGAGTTGTGGCCTTTTTGGATGCCTCCCTATATAGAGTAACCGGAAGCCTGAAAGACTCGCCGATTCCAATCCTGCCATCCCCAACACCACAAGTAAAGGACCCAGAATTCCTATCACCATTTTCCCACTGAACCACCACAGACTGAGCAGATTTCAAAGACTGTGATTGGGGCCATGGCTTGACCTCCTGTACATGGATAAGGTAATCAACCTGAAATGATACACATTTTCGACTCTTTGATCTTAGCCCAAGTACCATTGTACTGAAAAAATGCCGGCTTGGCCCTCAGCGGGTACGATCAGTCACAATGCATCTATGTTTTGAAACCATAACACAATGTAAGATTACGATTAGAGCAAATAAAAAACTGGCGCAAAAGTCCATCGATTATCGTATAATGTGAATAAACAAAAATGAAAGAACATATACTCTCTGAGCATAAGAAAGAGAATGAAAACAAAAGAGAACGTGGGTATGTCTTCAAATCTCAAATTATTAACAGTCTTGGGCATGACCTACCCCACTCATTCATCTATAAAAAAGACATTAAAATACACCATATATTCCTGAAAAGGAGCCCCACAAATGAACTAAACAAAATCAGCGTTCACAATCATTTCCCAATTCATAACACGTCACAGAGAGAGAAGAGAGAGTAAAAAAATCAAAAAAAGAAAAAATCCAACTCATACAGAGGAAGCTAATTATATGAAAATGGTAATCAGTAACGGTCAAACAATGATTTAAAATGAAATAGAAAAAGAGATGGTCAGCAACGCATTCAGAGCAATGATCAAAGAATAATGGAGAAAAGATAAACAATGATTCATGATGATGTGTAACAGCATCAGATCCAGATAAAAGAATCAAACACAAGCCTCAATAAGCCAAGAAAACGTAGAGCTCCGTTGAGTAAATGTACCTGCGGTTAGAAATGAGTCTCGCTGGTCAGAGTTCAGAGTTGATGAATGCAGAAGAGAATGAATATGAACAGAGTCTGGGATTCCCTGTTAGTCCAGTGCTTGTCAGAGGTGAGCTTTTGTTTTCTTTCGTGGTCAAGTGTGTGAAAAGTGTGCTTTGAATATAATGGAACCTGAAAGGCCAAGAAAGGTCGGGGGGAAAGGAACAGAAGGGACGGATGCGTGTTGGCATGGGAATGGGATTACGAATTACGAGCGGACGATGTTGAGCTTTCGGGCCCAGTTATCTCTCCTATTGGGCTCCTTTCTTAATTCTTACCCAAAGAGATTTTTTTTTTTGATTTTTTGATTTTTATAAATTTCTTTTGGTTTAATGGAGTCCAACTCAGCTTTAAAACCCCATTTTGGTAATTTGTCATGTGGCCTCCCTCGAAATAAATCCAAATTTCTAGATAAATCCAAATAATTTTCCGCCTCACTCAAAATAAATCTCTCTCTCGTTGTAAATAACGTATCTGTCAAATATACATTATGATAAGAAATATGAATAGCTTAACATCAAATTAATTGAGGTTGCATTTGAAATTGCGATTTCGTAAATAATAAGTGTGATTTTAAACTAAATTGTAAAAATTAGATTGTTTGAAAATTACAATTTTAAAAAATTGCGATTTGAAAAAGCAGAAAATTTGTGATTTTAAATCGTAGATAAAAAGGGATGCTTTTTTGAAAACGCATAATTTTAAAAGGTTAAATTGCGATTTTAAAGGCCAAATTGCGATTTTGTCAAACGCTTAATTACGTTTTCAAAAATCACCTTTTTTAAATCGCATTTTTTAAAATCGTTATTTTTAAAATCACACTTTTTAAAATCGCAATCCCAAACAAGTCCTAAGACTTGATCCATGCACGTGATATTACACATTCTATCCTCGTACTTATCAACGCTCCATGCTTGGGTCGAGGTTGATCATTTGTCTCTATTTCTTTTGTTTTTTATACGGGATATGGCTTAGCAGTACTGGACTGATAATCATAAGGCTCATTCAGCTTAGGGGTCAGGCCAAGGGATTGACTGACTGATTCTTGGTCAAATGTATCATACCATTTATAATATTTTTAGCATTAAACAATTGAGTTGCGAACTTCATCTAAGTGATTAGTCTTAAAAAAGAGTTTGCAATTAATAAGTCTCAAATATGAGACCTATAAAATAATATTTACTAGGAACCTCAAGTTTCAATCATTAAAATTAAAATCTTCTCGATTTTTAAATGGAGAGCAGCTAATGAGTGTAAAGTTAAAAAAGAAATTGTCATTTTATTATTTTTTTTAACAATCCTATTACTCACTTCACTCTAACTGAATCATCTTTATATTTTCTCAACCACTAGTTTAATCTCTTATGGTTACATTTTTATCTATTTAAAGCAAAGCTTTCACGTTTTCAACAAAGTCGTGAAGATCGAGGTCCAGACGTATGATTCGTTCATCAACGATTGCAGCGAACTCTTTGTTCGACTCCATCGCAACCTTCTCTTCGTCTTCTACCAAGATGGTCTCGACTCTTCCACTAGAAAATCATTTTTTTTTTTCTTCTCATATCTCGGTTTTATGCTCGACAATAAGCCAACTAAGCAATTATGGTGAGAACCCCCTTTTTCCGCATTTCTTTAATCAACAACTTCAGATCTTTAGTCAACTGCTCATGGCCTAAGATCAATGAGCGCATTTCAGACTCCAAGGTATTCAAACCTTGAGTCTAACATTGCTGGCTCAAATAACAGATATGAAGGATAATTTGAAAAATCTTGAGCCTCCTTACCAGTGGGCCCCTTACGTTGGGAGAGTTCTAGAATCCTTAAAACCTCCCAGCAAACAATAATCATTTGATAAAAAATAAAAATAAAAGAACTTCTCTTTATTCTTCTTGCATTCATTGTCTTAAAAAAGGCATAACTTATTAATCCAATCCAATACATCCACTCTCGATGCTCGGGTTCGCTATCATTTACACTCATTTTTCATGATGCGATTTTTTTTTTTTTTGGTAACAAGAAATTCCTTACGTATAAAGAAGAGTGGTAAGCATCCAAATACTGAGTGAATTTAGGGTTCGAAACTATTTCAATAATATAGGGAACATACTCATTTGCAAATTTGGCTGATCCTATGGGATTTGCATGATGTGAGTTGCTAAAGCTTTTTTGTTTTCCTTGATGAAAATGGTTAGATTTCATTTCATGGAAGAGTTCTTAATGGAGGTGTTTGGCTTTGAGCCTTTGACTGTGAAGCTTTATGGTGATACTTATGAGATGTTTAGTACGCGAAATAAATAGTCTTTATTAAAAATTGAATAAATAAAATAAATTAACTTTTAAATAGTCATTACGATAGCTACGAGAAAATACATATTCTTTTAATTTTAAAAAAATAGTTATTTCTTTAATTGAAAAAATATGCATTTTCTTATGATTATGAGAATAGTTATTACAAGTTTAATCTATTCTACTTCTTATATTCTTAATGAAAATTATTCTAAAAAATAATTATTCTGCGTACTAAACATAACATTAATATATTCATGCTGAGTACACTATGGTTGTGTTTCCTCGAAAAACTATAAATCTGATCAAGGTGAATGCGTTGAGTCATGTGAGAGGCATCTTTGGCCCAACATGCTTTTCAAGTTCTCTGTCCTTTGGATAGGAAGAAGAAGTGGGCGTTGCACGTGTTGGTCAAAAGATCCCATGTGCTTATTGCTGAAATAGATGTGCGGAGCAAAAAAAAAACAAACAGTATCCCAAAACGACAATTAGGGGAGGTATAACAGACTGAGCAGTTTCAAATCTATTCACTAACCCAAATACATCCCTTTTCAATTTCCATTCAAGACAGTGCCCCATGTGAATACTCTTCAGCCGTATGAAAAGTTCTTAATGTTAGTTAAGTGTCTGCTTCTCTAATAGATTGACCCGCAATAATACCTCATGGTTGCAGGAGTCTATCCATCCCACATAGACTTTAAGGACATCGCATACAAGGGTCGTGGACCGATCATAGAATCATGTTCAATAAGTGAAACGTATGAAATGGGATTTCCGGGCTAGGTCATTTTGGGGCAAGCCAAGAAATTGCAGATATATTCACTCTATCAATAACTGAGCCGGCCATTTCCATTTTAACATTAAAATGTTAACCTAGTAGTAGAAAGAGACCTTGCTGAGTGTGTGACACCTGTGCTTCTAGTGTTTGTTTGTATTTCGGGTCAGAATCATCTCAAAGCTGTAGCATACATAATTCATTCTTCACTGATAAACCCATATATATGATCATTCTATATCACATAATAGACAAGATGCAGATATTATTAACAAAATTCCTTAAAAAGTGGCATAAAGATGTTTTGATGAAACACAACATTAATTAATGCCTTCCCAGCACATCCAGAATGTTTCTCTGGGACAGTAAATGAAGTCATGTTTGATACAGCTTAGAAATAAACAGAATACCGAAAGGACCACCAGATGAATCAATAACTTATCCTCCCAACATCTGGGGGCACTTTCTTCAATTTATTCAATGATATCCACCAGTAAAGAAACTTGCCTGGCAACAGAAAGAAATTCATCATCAGCGCAACCCGAAGACTTGTTAAACAATAATCACCCATACTTCAACCAACCACATGATAACAATGACTAGAACATATCGCACCCTCCTTTTAGTGAAAGGTCTCATGGTGATTTCTAAATCTACTTGGATGAAAATGTTATTCTTCCAACAAACTATGCAGCAATGCAATGCTGTTTTAGTGTCTATTTCTTCTACTTTACAACCGCATAAGAACGATTTTCGTATTTACTAAGGTCACCATTGTCAGTATCCACCTCACATATCAGTAACCGAACTTTATTGACAGCATTGCTTATTCAGCATCTAGATCTTATGTATCTAATACAGATGTCTTTTTTCTTCAGAGTTGCAGCAAGAATGACTCAAAAGATGAGTTGTGTTCATGCAATGCCCCGAACTATCATCAATATGTTATCCTTTCTATTCTCACACGATTTCCCCATAGTGAAAAGAACCACAAAATTTTTATGTTACCAACATGAAAGAATGCATTGCCCCACTGGACACGTAAAGGTTCTGTACTCATTTATGTTCCTCCACGAAGCAAGAACAAAAATCAATATAATAATAAAGTCAGATTCCATAATAAAAGTCAGCAACATTCTACTAAAAATATATGTCCTTCAGTAAGTGAGAAGAAGTAAACCGTAGTACAGGTCTTTCAGCCACTATTAGTCATCTTTACATGTTCACTACACAAAGGCAAAACAAACTGTATTCGATCTAGTGATATTACTGTCCAGTTTGAACCAGTAAGTGTTGTCCAGAACATCCATCTGTCTAGATTACAAATTCTAATATTTATATTTTCTTTTCTGACAGTCCGAAACAAGTTAACATGAAACAGATTTCAACATTAGAGAAAGTAATCATATCCAATCACTCAAGGATTATATATAATATATATATATATATATATATATACACACTACAAAAAAGAAGGAAAGAATAGCAACCTGTGTAGTAAGCTTAAGCAGCAGCCTCCATCAACTCCCTCTCTGCACGCTCCCCTGATCCTTTCTCAAGCTCTGGCCTGAAAATGCCTAATAAGACCCTGCACAGGCCAAGCGGCAGCATCCCCCAGTGCACAGATTGTGTGCCCTTCAATCTGTTTGGTCACCTCCTGAAGCATGTCAATTTCTTCCAGCTTTGCATTCCCAACTTTCAATCTTTCCATGATCATCCAAAGCCATCCTGTCCCCTCCCTGCAAGGTGTGCATTGCCCACAGCTCTCATGCTTGTAGAAGTAAGAAAGCCTTGCAATTGCATCCACAACATCAGTTGATTTATCCATCACAATCACAGCTGCAGTCCCCAATCCTGACGTGACAGCCTTGAGCGCATCATAATCCATCAGCACGTCATCACATATGTGCTTGGGAAGCAGCGGCACAGATGAACCACCTGGAATTACGGCAAGTAAATTGTCCCATCCACCTCGAACACCTCCGCAGTGCCTTTCTATCAACTCTTTCAATGGTATACTCATCTCCTCTTCAACAGTGCAAGGCTTGTTCACGTGTCCAGATATGCAAAACAATTTTGTTCCTGAATTATTCTTCCTACCAAAACTGGCAAACCACTCTGGGCCACGCCTTAAAATGGTGGGGGAAACAGCGACTGTTTCCACATTTGTAACAGTGGTAGGGCAGCCATATAACCCTGCATTAGCCGGGAAAGGAGGCTTCAATCTTGGTTTCCCTTGCTTCCCTTCAAGACTCTCCAAAAGTGCTGTTTCTTCACCACAAATATAAGCACCAGCCCCATAGTGGATATGAACATCAAAATCATAACCAGATCCACATGCATTCTTGCCCAATAATCCAGATTGATAGGCTTCCTTTAAGGCCCTTTCAAGGTTTTTCCGTTCATTCACATATTCACCTCTTATATAGATATAAGCAGCACTAGCCCTCATCCCTACCCCAGCAATTAGGCAACCCTCCAATAGTTTGTGTGGATCATGCCGCATAATTTCCCTGTCTTTGCAGGTCCCAGGTTCACTTTCATCAGCATTGACAACAAGATAGGATGGGCGACCATCAGAGACTTTGGGCATGAAAGACCACTTGAGGCCAGATGGAAAACCAGCACCACCACGTCCACGGAGGCCAGACTTCTTCATTTCATTAACAATCCAATCAGCACCCTTGAGTACCAAGTCTTTGGTTCTGTACCAGTCACCTCTTTTCATGGCACCTTTGAGAAAAGGGTCATGCAACCCATACAAGTTGGTAAAAATTCGGTCTTCATCTTTCAAGCCGCCAAAATGGGTTTTCTCCGGAGGTGGGGGAGGGGGTGGAGGCTGTGGAGTATTAGCAGTTGTTGCACTCTGAGTGCTGAATGTTCTAAAGCCTAGACCCCACACATCACTGTGACGCGACGCCAAAGCTGTCCTTCGCAGGGAAAGAATACCCTTGATGGGTGCCTGCCAAAAAGTACATATTAATATAACAGTCAAAAGAAAGAAGTCAGATCAGTTGAATTCCTAATATACAATTTTAGTCCATTACAAGTATAACCAACCAATCTTAGGTACCTTATCATAAAACAAAAAAAGACTTAATCCACACAAGACTACAATGGAAAGCCAATACCCAGATGTAAAATAACAGCAAAAAACTGATCTGAGAAGAAGAAGATAGAAATATATCTCTATTGTGACCAATTCCTTTTTCCTTTTTTCTTCTGGGGGGTGAGGTGTCATCTTAAGATCAGCCCTAGGATCCATTTGTTTAGATGTCTATTAGCTGCATGAAAATAGTTCCACGCATAGACATTTTTAAAAAAAAGAACAACTTTTATACATATGTTTGCTCATAGATATACTCTCCAACAAACAGACAGAAAGACTACCAAGCAGAACATACACCTCCTTACTAAGGTGGACCACATTAGGAGCACCTGATACTATGATCTCCAATAAAAAGTGCAGACTATATGGTAATGCCAACAAGAAATCACTTGCTATACCCGAATATTTACGGCCTCCTCCGATAATAGGTGCATTAAAGTAACATCCAATGGAATCGTGACCAAACTTAGCTTCCCAAAAGCAGAAAATATTTCATATCAAAATCACAATCTTCAACGAATACTGACGATGAATTCGACAAGGCTGAATGGAGATAAAACTTGTTTAATGCATTAAACTTGATTATTCAAGTAAACCAAGCAAGCAAATGTTGATCCCTGGTTAGAACACCTATTCTATTTTCCAGCTAAAAATTTATAAGGGAAGATAAATAAATCGAAAATTTTAGCTTAGCTCGAAAATTCTTGAGAAATTTTTCCCAAATTTCATCGACTATTAAGTCGGATCTACTAATTACACGAAAACCTACGATTCTTCGCTTAATTAATTGAGAATACAATGTTTCATAGATATTGATAAAGCACGAGAATGAGTGGGAACCAAAGTGAAACCCTACGGCGAGAGATGTAGAAGGCGTACCATAGCGGGAGGCGCTGCCGATGAGCTCTGATGCGTCGGCGATTCAGGTGATTGACGACGAGTTTAAAAGAGGGACTAATTAAATGGAACTAAGATTTGGAGGTGGGAAATGATTGGCTACCCTCCCGGACACTGGTATGAGAAATGGATGGCGGAGATATACCGATCAAAGGAGTTCGGTGGTGTCACCAATCTAATGGGTGAGATTGTTGCGGTTTCTGTGATGACTGTAGGTTACACGTAGCAAAACCCTTTGGTGCTTTGGTCTTTATGTACCGTTCTAATTTATGGGCCCACGTACTTCACTTTCTAAGTTGGATCGAGGCCTCCTACCATTCCTTGTCCTTGCAATTTATCGGCCCATGTCCTTCACTTTCTAAGTTGGTTTGAGATTTCTTGCGATTTTTTTGGAATTATAGAGACGTGTAATTTTCTTTAGTCGGGCCGTTCATTTAAAATAGACCTTGAGTAGCTCAGGTAGTTCTCCACTCTCTTGAGAGTGGCCCGACTTTTTTCTCCCACTTCAAGAAGGTGATTAGCTCCCCAAAAATAAAAAGATTTTAGAGGATGGTCGACCGCAAAATATAATATAAATATAATATATATATATATATATATAATATATATAATATTGAATCGTAGTTGATCACCCTAAGCCAATTGTACGGATAGTGATTATCCCTACAAAATCAAAAGGCGATAGATATTCAGCCAAAAAACAAAAAGGCTGTAAAGGTGATCAAGTACACCAAGCTAATTACGGGTGGTTGACACCCTCAAGTTAGCTACGGGTAATTTGGTTTCTTTCTTTTCTTTTTTTTTTTATTTCTTTTTAAAAAAAATTCATATTTAAGGGAATCGCAAGCCCTCCAAGGCCCTCTATCCCTGAAAGCTGAATTTCTAATTTGAATTTATAATTGGTTAGACAAGACCTTTAAATCCAAAGCGTGATCATGGTTCATTCATGATATCATTTGAGTCTAGGCAAATCCTGTATAATTTCGGATGGCCTAAGAAGCTATCAAATTGCATCAATTTGATATTGCTTCGATTTTCAACAATGAGTCGATAATGTGACTGTTATTTTAATGGAATTGATATCATTAGTCTTGTGCTTGGTTTCCATTTCACCACATAGATTTTCAATTTTGTTATTTGATAATAGCCCCTCTTAAGGATTTAGAATTATATACTAATTTTTATACGTTTATAAATAAAAATAATTTATTTAAATAGTTTCGAATAATAAAATCTTAACAATAAATAAATAACTAATGAGAGCTTAAGAAAAAATATAAACAATAACAATATTTAATTTATATAAGGAATAAATAAACTGATTGAACAACATTCAAAAAATAAATGAACTGAGTTTAGACAAATTATTCTAGTTCAACAACAAGCTTAAGCTCAATTTGTATTTGTAACAAAATTAAACCAATCAAATTTAAATATTTAATATTCGATTCGATTACAATCCTTGGATAAAAACCAACACCAATAGGCATGCTAAAAAAAAATGGTGTATAAATAATTCTCAATAGATTAAAAAGAAAAGGTCCCAATCCAAACATTTTGGAAAACTGTCTACAAAATTTAGAAGTGGACTCCACATTAATAGGTGGACATAAGGGCCCGGGAAGCATCATCGACTATCAAGCGTAAGGGGAATTGCTTGCGGTTGGTACAAAAGCTGCTTCGTGTAATAAACCCCCACAAAGAGGTTTTCTAAATGGGCTTTTTTTTTTTCTTTTTTTTCTATTCAAACCAGGGGAAAAGGAGAGAGGGGAATTAAAACGGAGGGTCACAACCGCTCCTAATACGAATAGAAGAAAGAAAAAAGGAAGAAGTGGGAATGCATCCAAACATTAGGTTTGAAGCGGCCCATTTAGCGACAAGGTGTGCTCCTACATTAGCACATCTAAAAATTTTAAAAGCTTCCCAAACAGTAAAGGAAGAGAGAGCCGGCCATGCCGCATGTTGTCGCATCGATCATGACACCAAGAAAGCAAGAAACAAAAATAAACGGGTAGTGAGGGCTTGGCCGGCCAATGCACTGCATGTTGTAGCATTTAAGTGGCCCCATTGCTTTTTCAAATGAATAATCGCCAATTATCTACGCCTTCGACTTTTATGTGATGTTAAGTCGATTGTTATATAATTAGAATGAAATAATGATAAAAATTAGCTTTTTATTTATATATTTTTTAATAAAGATTAATTTTTATTACAATATTATCAAGTATTTATATAATCATCTACTAAATAATATTATTTCATGTTAAAATATTGAAAAAACAATTATCTTTGGTTCAGTTGCATAATAAACAAATTGAATAGATCTCCAAATATCATTATTCAGTATTTATTATATTGGATCGGAATCTCGTGCAATACTTGAGGGGATCGAATTACCTCCGATTGCAAGAAAGAAGAAAGGGTGGCAATCTGGTAGATAAAAAAAAGTGAGACATTTAATGAAAATGACTTAAATAAGACTCAAAATTGTTGTGGGTGACATGACAACTTTTAAATTGTTCATCAACTGCCCCAATTAAAGGTATTGTACAGAATTTCAATGCCGCTCCAAGCTTAAATGAGATCCTTGTCTATCTCTTTTTTTTTTTAAGTCCGTTTGAAGATATATTCATTGGAAGTGTGTGGTTATATATATATATGTGCAATGAACCGACCTATGTATTTGAGTTACGTACAAAACGAAATATTGAGTGCGGTCTAACCAAAGGATCTCAACTATAAACGGATAAATGGCAGGCTTCAAAACCATATTTTATTTCCTTGACTTTGTTGAATGGCGAGCTCCACAAGAAGACGTCAACAGCCACATTGCACATCAGTTTTCTTATGTCGTTTTTAGTTTTTATTAATCTGACTCATTAATAGACATTCTTAACATAATCACTTTGTACTGTATATGTGACCCAAGCCTGAAAAATACAGGCCAAATCTAGCTGCTGCCATGGGACAAGCATTCGTCAAAAGATTCTTTATTTTGTAAACAAGTGCAGCTTATTGCCGACTGTATCTATGTAGTTATTTTATTATCACTCTAATTTCTCTTTCTTTCTTTTTTAAAAGAAACAAAAAAAAAAAAAAGAAAAGAAAAAGAAGAAGATGAAGATGAAGAAGATCAGTCCATTTGGTCATCAGAAGGTTATGTGTTCGATCTGCGAAAATGGTTGGGTTCAAGTTAAGACAAATTGGCCTATACCAGAAACCCACTCAATCTGAATGCACATGTTTCATGACACATAAAATTGCAATAATTTTTAGAATAATATTATAAATCACACTACAAAGCTAATATGGCAATGTCTAGTAGTTATTATATATTTTTGTTAAACAATGGCCTACTACACTTTGTGGGATATTTATGAGATGTTTGTGTGGTATATAACTATATACTATTTTTATTTCATAATTATCTATAATGCTGATGTAGGCAACCAATCCTTAGATCCGTCATTAATAATAATAATAATAATAATAATAGGTACTACCACATAAACATTATAAGATAATTGTTGAATAAAAATATAATTTATAACATTATTTTTTTATATATATAATTGGTCCTCATCTAGGGGGAGGCGGGTTTGAACTAATCAACTTATGAAGGTACATTTTCGATTATATAATGAAGAATGCTCGAAACCATATTTTTATTTTATAATTATTTCACGATATTGATGTGTCAGTTTTAACTAATCATTAGGTTTTTTTTTTTTTAACAATGCATTATTGATCCAAAAATTAATTAAAACTACCACATCAACATTATAAAATAAAAATGCGATTTATAGCATTGGTCTTATATAATATAGGTTGCTCTAACAATTGGGAAAGAGAAACAAAACACCAGCTTGTTGATTCATTCGTTGTTCTAGATAATGCCCCTCAATAATTTTTTCACCATCAATATTGCACAAAAAAATAAAAGAAACTTGCCATACGAGCACGAAATGAAAAGATTTACTTATTGGCACGTCAAGAGTCAAAAGACAAAAATAATTAAGAGACCATAACGTATTATTCAGTTTGTTCTGTACACGGAATTTAGAAACAGTTAGAAGACAATCAATAAAATAAACACAATATGTGAAACAAATAAATATGTAAGAAGTTTTTGACACGTTATATGGTATCATAGTGACTAGTATTTTTATTGTTATTATTATTAAATTATCATTTATTTCGAAATTTTAAATGAATAAATAGATAAATTTAATTATTTAATTAATATTTTAATACTTATATTTTTATGTGAGCTCAAATTTATTTAATAAAATAAGGTACAACAAAAATATTAAATTAAAAAGAGAGTTCACTGATAAGATATTAAATAATAAATTCACCCAAAAACTTAAATGAATAAGATACGATGAATTTGATTAATATTTTAAAGAATTGGTGCAATTCTTTCGATGACTTCTCCGATACTTTGAGAGCTAAAGAAAGTAGAAACAGAGGAGGATATATATAGAAGGTTGGAGAGGCGCTGCACCCACTCTTGCTTTCCCTTCCTCTCCTTTGGCTGTTCAACAAATTAAGCTTCTCTTTCTCACGTCAAACGTCTAACGCAAGCCAATAAGCTACACAAAAGACAAAGCCTTTGGCAGACACGTACATCGGTACATATATAACTTGGAGAAAGCTCACTAGTCAGCCGGAAATGACGGTTTTCGTACGCTCCGGCACCGGAGTTGTCGCCGGAAAGAATATTTTCCCCGTCGATTACGAAGCAGAGGTTTCACAACGCCTAGTGGATGCGTCGCACAACAACGACTTGAAATCGGCGTATGCGTGTATTGCCGACCCTTTCGTGGACGTGAACTTCATGGGAACGGTGAGCTTGAAGGCGAGGAAGACTGAGATCGTGTTGCACGAGGAGTCGGCTCACGAGGTTCGCGTCGAGTACGAGGAGTTCAAGACCGAGGTCACCGCTCTCTTCCTCGCTGCTCACTCCGGAAATTTGAAACTTGTCAGGATGCTACTGGTAATGTATGCCACCGCATTTTAATTTATGTTTTCTGGTTATTTACATTGTTCTTTTGTGTATATTTTTTGATTGGTTTTTATTTGTCAATTCCGTAATTCCGAAAGAACGGCATTTTCTTGGCAAGTAATATTAATGTGTTAATTAAATAATTAAATTAAGAACTTTTTATCATTTTTGAGAGCAGGGGGGAATCACTTAGCCACAAGCTCCAATTAGTCCTATAATTTTTTTTTTTTTTTTAAAAAAACCTATGCAAATTTCTCAAAAATTATCTGTTTACTCCTATTTTTTTTTTTTTGCCCCTTCATACATAAGATTATAATTATGGCTTGCTTTTGAAAGATTTACAATGATATTGTGAACTCTAACTCCACAATTTATTCTCATTTTAATTAAGGGATAGAATGAGAATAAAATTTACTAATTTTGTGGACGTGTTGCTCTAATTTGTTAAGGGATAATATGAGTCAACACATGATGAGAGTATTAATGAATTAGTTAAATAATTAAATTTATTATTTTTAATTGAATTAAATTTTTAGTATAAATAGTGATTTATAATAATTAACTTACAGAGTACCAACGTCGAGAAACAAAGAAGTTGTTTTAACAGTTAGTACGAGGCTTTTAATCTCCATGTGCTTTGACAGAGCATTGGGGCTAATGTGAACCAGAGAGTGTTCCGAGGCTATGCGACCACGGCAGCAGCGAGGGAGGGTCATATGGAAATCTTGGAGGTGCTTGTCAGCGCTGGGGCATGTCAGCAGGCATGCGAGGAGTCTTTGTTGGAGGCAAGCTACCTGGGGTTGGCCATGCCAGTTGAGCTGCTTATGAGGTCTGACATGGTCCGCCCACAAGTTGCTGTGCATGCCCTTGTCTCTGCGTGCTGCAGAGGGTTTGTCAATGTTGTTGATGCACTCATCAAGGTAAATCTTTTATGACTGGCATGGAGAACATGTAAAATTTGTTAGTTCGAGTTGATTAACTGTACAAATTGTAAAACTTATGACTCCAATACTAAGGTTTCTATTAAATTAAATTACAAGTTGTCCTATAAACTTAAAATTGATCTGTTAATTAATATTTTAACATTTTCTTTATGTGTAGGCTTACCACCGCCTACATTAGGCTATTTGCACGATTATGCCTTGTTCAATGAAATTGTGTTCCATTGTTAACAGTGTGGAGTGGATGCCAATACAACTAGTAGGGTGCTGCTTCAATCTTCCAAGCCATTTCTGCACTCCAATTTTGACTGCAATGCACTTGTTGCTGCCATTGTTAGCCGGCAAATTTCTGTTGTCAGATTGCTACTGAAGGTAAGCATCTTTGTGTATGTTCACTGAAGCTCCCTGTGAAGTATGGATATGCTTGAAGTAACTTGTGCAACAGGGGTATTTTGCATAGCTTATCGAAAAAGGAAGAAAGAAAAATGACATTGGTAATTTAGTGTAGGGAGTTGGATCATTTTATTACACAAGAAATTTTATAATTTGTAGCATGATTATGTAATTTCAATATGTTAAATTATCACTTATTCCAAAAGTATAATTTATCTCAAAAAGTTAGGCTTTAAGATGGTATCAGACCAAATATCTTAAATTTGAATATTGTCTCCATTATTCACCTCTTATTTTTATTAAATATCTTAAGTGTTGGGTCTCCTTTATTAAGGAAAAGTATTAAAATATTAATTAAAAGATTAAATTTTCTTTGAAAAATAGGTGGGCGTAAGAACAAACGTGAAGATGAGAATAGGTGCCTGGTCCTGGGATATGGAAACAGGAGAAGAATTCCGGGTGGGTGCAGGACTAGCTGAGCCTTACCCTATCACCTGTTGTGCTGTGGAGTATTTTGAAGCTACCGGTGCAATCTTGCATATGCTCCTCCAACATCTCTCCCCTAACACCCCTCACCATGGGAGGACTCTCATCCACCATGCCATCCTATGTAACAATGCAAAAGCAGTAGATGTGCTGGTACATTATGGTACTGCAGATGTAGAATTTCTAGAGAAAGCAGCTTCAAAAACCAAGTTACACCCCATTCATTTGGCTGCACGCCTTGGATTTTCGAAAATTCTTCAATGCCTGATAAATGCTGGCTGCAATCTTAACTCTCGAACTGAATATGGAGAAACTGCATTAATGGTATGTGCTAGATATAAGCACGAGGACTGCCTTAAAATCCTGGCCTCAGCAGGTGCTGATTTTGGTTTGGTCAATACAGCTAGCCAGTGTGCAAGCTCAATCGCACGCTCAGCCCAGTGGACTCCTGGCTTCCAGCAAGCAGTTGTAGATGTAATTCTAGCTGATAAGGTAGTTCAATCAAGCAACCCCTCAATGTTTTCTCCTCTGTTGTTTGTAGTTGAAGCTAACGAAATGGAGGCTTTGAAGAAACTCATCAAGCGGACAGATGTCGTTGATCTAGATGAACAGGATGCAAATGGATTCTCAGCTGCCATGATAGCTGCAACACGTGGTCATGTAGAGGCATTCCGGTTGCTTGTTTATGCTGGGGCTGATATAGAACTGCATAATAAATACGGTGAGACAGCAATGGATCTATTCAAAGTCAAACAAAACAGTGAAACCTTTGAAAAGTTGATGATCGAATATGTACTAGAAAGAGGAAATTTACATCTTGCAGCTTGCCTCGGAGACATAAACTCTGTTCGTAAATTTACCATTAGGGGCTATGATGTTAATGCCTTAGACGATGATGGATACACCCCGCTGATGTTAGCTGCGATGAGAGGCCATAGTCAGCTGTGTGAACTTTTGATCTCCTGCGGAGCAAGATGTGACGTTGAGAATGAGAGACATGAGACTGCACTCATGCTGGCAAGGAAAAATGGTTGTGGAAATTGTGCAGCAACAGAGCGTGTGATATTGGATGAGCTTGCTCGAAAGTTGGTGCTAGATGGGACTTGCGTAAAGAAGCACACAAAGTATGGTAAAGGAGCTCCTCATAGGAAATTACTGAGGATGGTAGGGAATGTTGGGGTTTTACAGTGGGGGAAATCAAGTAGGAGAAGTGTGATTTGTCAGGGGGCTGAGGTTGGCCCTAGTGCAGCATTTCGCTGGAATCGCAGGAGGAAGTTTGATGCTGATGAACCGGGAATGTTCCATGTGGTGACTGCAAAAAATAAGGCGCTGCATTTTGTTTGTGATGGTGGGGTTGAAATGGCCGAGTTGTGGGTGAGGGGAATCAAACTCGTGACACGGGAAGCTATTTTTTGAAAGCAACAGATTAGCTTGTAAATATTGAATGCAGCTTTTGATTGCAGGAGTGCTGTTAGGTACTATAGCATTTACAAATTGATGTGTTAATTCATAATTAATAAAATAATTATGCAAAAAAAAAAATGACTTATCAATTCAACCCAGTTACAAAATCATATCATATTAAAAACCATAAGAAAGGACGATTGTTCATGAAGGCTTCTGCACAAAGACCCCTTGATTTTGGTAAACGAATCACAATTACAATTTATAGGTACTTGGGAGCATATGCAGTTCATAATTGGTTAGAAACTGACTTATCAATTATTCGCTTTTAATTATTTTACTAATTATAAATTGTTACGTTAATTTATAAAGAAAGTGCAGTAAAAGTTGTAATTCTTTGAACATTTTCCTTTTTATGCAAAATTATGTGAAAAAATTAGGAAATGAAAAATGCTTGTTATATATATTTTATGTGTTCCCAATGCATTATAATTTTTTTTTAGTGCAGGATAAAATGTTCTTGTGTGATGAACCAATGGGCAGGGGCTTTCTATGAATTGATTACTCAGGGGAGTAATCCACTTTTCGTATGAATTATGCTGTGTCAATCAATGACATTCGCTTAGATCTCCAATGGGCAGGGGCTTTATTTGAATTGACATGTTAAGGTAGTAATCCATTACTGTAACCTCATTACGAGGGGACCGGAATCCTCTCTCTTTTAAAAGAAATGAAGAGTAGCCGATTAATTAAAATTAATCAACTTTATTACTTAATTTCTTTTAAAAATAACTAATTGACTTCTTTTCATTTCTTTTGAAATTGGAAAAATCTTTTTTCATTACGGGGGTGCTTACAAAGGAGAAGAAGTACCTTAATTTTGAAATTTGATATTTTCCATTTCAAATACAACGGAGATTATTCATTTTATTATTGTGATTTAAAATTGTGCATTTAATTGTGTATTGAAAATTATTATTGACATATTTTTTTAAAATTTAAATAATATAAAATTATGTATATGCTTAAATATACCAACTTTGAATTATGACCATAACATAAAAATACCATTGTCCCTATTGTTTTAATATAAAATTAATCACTAATCTATTTTCTCCAATATTTATTTCAATGACTTTCTCTTCAACATTATCATTTATTTGGAAAATATTTAACTGATATCAAGTAAAATTCTAAAAGAAGCTCTGAGAAGCGTTGACGAAAAATTCTAAAACCCCAATTTTCCTGTTATTCGATAAAATCCCTAAAACCCCAACTTATTTTCACTCAGCGACTTGGCGATTTGTTTGGTTCATCAATGGCGAACCTCCCGATCCTCCAGTTCGAAGAACAAATCATAGAGACGGTGGAGCGGAATCCAGTGGTGGTGATCATCGGAGAGACCGGCTCGGGAAAGAGCACCCAGCTCTCTCAGATGCTGCATCGGAGAGGCTACACCAAGTCTGGAATCGTCGGCGTCACTCAGCCCCGCCGAGTCGCCGCAGTCTCCGTTGCGAGGTAGAGATTCAATGTTACAACTTACAATGTTATACTTGGGGTTTTGGGGCTTTTGAATGCGAAAAACAAGAAGGAAGATGATTATGACAGTATTGCGTGTCGAAGGTTGTAATGTTACAGTCATTTATGATCTGTTTGTTTTCTGAGAAAATTGAGGAAATGAAAAGAAATGAAAAGAGAGTAGAATTATTTATGTTACTTTTTCCGGTATTAGGAGACCCTAGAAGGAATTAAATTCCACTGAACTCATGGTTATACTACCATTTCGCTTAGTTTACTCAATTTTAAAAACTTTCGAAGACAAAATTATATAGAATATGATTTAACATGATGCCCAATCTTGTTTTATTTTTTTCTCCAAAGATTGCTTCAATCATTGGCTACTAATGAATGGATATGGCCCATATGGGCTATGCTCCTGAATTATCACCTGGCTGTTGCCCTAGCTGATTGTAAGAATTCTGTTTTTGAGAAGTACTTTGTGTGGTTGATTCACTCATAATAATGGTTGAGTAACATCTAATGTGGATTGCTAATATCTTGGACCAACTTTATTTGTTTGTTTCTTATTTTATGATTTAATGTCCACAGACGGGTTGCACAGGAGCTTGGTGTTCAACTTGGGTATGAAGTGGGATATGCTATCCGATTTGAAGATAGAACCTCAGAAAGGACTCGTATTAAGTAATGCTTTCACTTTTTATTACCTGAGATGAGAATTCAATCGTGTTTTTCACTCTAATTTTGTCGAGTCTGTTGGTCCCTAACTATACACTTGTGAACTGCTCAGATATCTTACTGATGGAGTCCTTCTTCGTGAGAGTCTGTCTGACCCTGAGCTTAATCAGTATTCAGTAATCATATTGGATGAAGCTCATGAGAGGAGTCTGAACACGTAAGATTTACTCTCTATGCCTATTCTATGTCATTTTCACTTTGGATGTCACACCATTATTTTCTACCATATGATGTTCCCTAGATCTCAAAGATGTAAAATTTCCCAGTCTTGCAACTTTTGATGCATAACTGTTTGCACATGTGGCATTTTATGTATGCACTTCAATTATGAACACATATTTTTTTTTGTCAGGGACATATTGCTGGGGCTGATGAAGCGATTGGTTACAATACATGCCTCCAATTTAAAGGTTCTTATCACTTCAGCAACTCTTGATGGTGAAAAAGTATCAAAATTCTTTTCGAATTGCCCCATACTAAATGTTCCTGGGAAGTTATACCCTGTAGAGATATTGTACAGCAATGAGCGCCCTACAAGCTATGTTGAGTCTTCTTTAAAAACAGCTCTTGGTATGATTAAACAATTAGTCTACTCCTGATGTAATGATAATGTATTCTATACCATAAATTTGTGTAGCTTGTTTCTGTTATTTTATAGATTTTGTTTGGTTCATTGACATGTATTTTTATGGAATATTTGCAAAATGGTAATGCCAGGGGCGGAACCAGGATATTTGGTGTGGGGAGACGAGCTTATATAAATATATAAGCACATAAATATATATAGTCTCTCTATATGTGTATTTGTGTGAGTTAATATAAAATTAAAGTAGAAAAAGTCTTAACAAAAAAAAAAAAAGAAAGAAAAACTGATATTTCCATTATATTCCACACTTTTGCTTCAAAAAATACACAAAAATAAATAAATAAATGCAAGGAAAAATGAGACTATTGTAATTATATGGCCTTTAATCTATAGAGTATTGTAATCCTCTTGCCTTTGAAACAAATGGAAATAAAAGCGTGTATTTATGTTGGAAGAATGGCAAAACTATGAGAAAAAAGTTTTTGAGGGGGAATGAAAATATTATTTTGGGGGTCAATTTTAAAAAATCTATATATTATAGAGAAAATTTTCAAAAATTTTGGGGGGACATTCATCTCCCCACCTTGATAGGTAGTTCCACCCCTGGGTAATGCCAAGGGAAGATAAGCTTTTTATATGTTGACTGAGATTCCTAATATTAGTATATAGGTGGTAGTAGCTGTGTCAATCAGATATTGGTTACCTTGATTATGTTGGACTAGCTAAATTTAGAACATATTCCACTGCATATATATATATATATATATATATAGATATTCTTCATGTCTGTTACTGAGAGTAGTTGAAGTTTTAATTTATTGAATTTTCATTTTTTTTTCTTCCAATTCAAGTGATTTGATCTAGATTTTTTATATAGCTCTTTCCCTTTGAATTTGTATTAATAGCTGATCAGGTTTTAAGCTGCATCTTCCAGCTAATTATGAGCTTCACAGTACCTTAAAGATAACGGAACATCTTGCAACTTTCCTGTTAATCTCTATTTTAAATATAAAGTTTAAGTTTTCTATGCTATTACTGCTCATGGTATTTTACTATAATTTTGAACTTTCACTTGTTTATGAGGTCTTACTGACCAAATGTTATTTTCTGTGTTTGTTGCAGACATACACATTAGAGAACCAGAAGGTGATGTCTTAATATTCATGACTGGACAGGTGAGCTTTTATTTTTGCATTTTTTGTTCTTTTATTTTCCTTCTTGGGGTGCATGACCAGCATGGGTCTACTCTGTTTCTTCTTATAGAGTATATTTATTTATTGTACAATGGTTCTATTGATAGAAGAAGTCACATCTTATATAGGATGACATAGAGAAGTTGGTATCAAAGTTGGAGGACAGAGTTCGAAGTCTAGATGAAGGATCCTGCATGGATGCCATAATCCTTCCCCTTCATGGTTCTTTGCCACCTGAAATGCAGGCAAGTTTTTTCATTTTTTTAAAAATTTCTGTATGAAAACATGATGAAGATATTGATATTTCCTGTTTTTAAGGTTTCCACTTCTTTAGTAGTGTTTTAGATTGGCTGCCTTTCGGATTTTGTTGCTAGCATGAGAGTAAACTATCTGGTCCTTTCAAATAAAAAAATTGTTCCATGTTATTCCTACAACATCACGCCTATAAACACTTTTAAGTGCAACGGTTTGTTTATCTTTGTTAATGGTGTAATCAAATAAATTTTCATACCAATTAGTTGGGTCATTAGATATGGGTATAGTATTTTGTGTGAGTGGACAAAGACCTTTAGTAAGCACATGACTTTATGCCCTGACTAACTGGATCCTGTTTTTACATGTCTGATGAGTAAACTCCATAGAAGCATATGAATATGGTTGAATTTTCTGATTAGGCGAGGAATCCATGGAGTTTGATTGATAATATAGTTGGTTCAATAAAATTATGTCTAATGACACAATTTTGGGGTTTGTTATGACCTTGCAGGTGCGCGTATTTAGTCCTCCACCTCCTAATTGCCGGCGATTTATTGTTGCCACAAATATTGCTGAAACTTCGTTGACAGTTGACGGTGTTGTGTAAGAGATTTGACACTTTTATAAAATTTATCATTTGGCAATTTCATTCATCTGCTATATTTTAGTTTATATTTATTTCTTGTGTGTTCCATCTATGTGAGGTTTGGAAGACAGACCGATCCTCCCTTGTCCCCCCTCCCCCCCAAAAGGGGCCGCAGCTAGACACACTGATCTCTTTGTATCTATATTTATGAAACTAAGTTTCACCAACTGTGATCTTGTGAATTGATTGTGACGTTGTATGTTCATGTTAAAAAGTTCACTTATATTCACAAATTATGTCTACTTGGTAGGTATGTTATTGATTCTGGTTATGTCAAGCAACGGCAGTACAACCCATCAACTGGCATGTATTCACTTGATGTTGTTCAAATTAGCAAGTAAGCAGTTGATAATCATATATTTTAATGTAGCTTACAGCATATATAAAATGGTTTTAGTAGCCTCTCTTACATTGTGATTTTTTCCCCTTTGCTTACACTTGATTATCCTGTTGCATTCGTCTGAATTACCATACATGAGATTGGTCAAGTTTCCATCATAAAAATTTCTTTTGCTGGCTTTGTTTTGCACCCTTGGATGATAGCGTTCTGTGTTCAAATCATTGTGACTTAGATCAGAGAGTGAAAGACTATGACCTGCTGGGTTCTTATCATGAATCCCTAAGATATGCATTTGCAAATAGCATACTCTGCCTAGATTTGTGATGCTGCCCCCCCCCCCCCCTCCCCCCAGGTGCCCCAAATAGAAAGAGAAGGAAAAGAAAGTAAAGATTGTGATGCTAATTGTTTCTCTATTTTGCCCTCTTTCTTTAAAAAATCCAAGTGTGATTTTTGGACTTGGGGGGTAACGACGAAATTAATTAGAGAGTTGTGTCAGCCTTACAGTCTCTCCTTATTCATCTATTTCAATTTCTCATTTTTACAATTCGCCGCCTTTTTGAAGGTCTTAACACAGGGATAACAAAGTAATTATTATATGATATGCTCATACATGTATTCTGGTCATTAGATCCTTGATAAGTCTCAAAGTTGGGCTACTCCATACCGAAATACATGAATTATATGAAAGGGAAAAAGAAGAACGTGGTTTAATTTTGCTAGGCTTTTGAATATCATTTTCTCTTTTGTTTATTTGATTTATTCTCTTTGAAATCAATATCATTTTTTTGGAGATCTGTAAGCACTTTTATGAATGGCAGCATTCCATTTCTAAACAAGTTTATTCATCTTACTTGGGGCATTTACCAATGGCCAAAGCCATTGGTAACTTGTAATGTTTGAGTGCGGTTGAGTTTATTTTCTGTTAGAGGCTTGTTGAGTTTGTATTTTTGTCTAGAGGATTACTAGTTTGATAGTAGTTATCCCCGTTGATGATTTCTGTGCTTGCTGAACAATCGCTGCAGTAATATATATTGCTCATCATTATAATGAATATTGGATTCATGTATTCCCAGAGTGCAAGCTAATCAACGTGCTGGCCGAGCTGGAAGAACACGTCCTGGAAAATGCTATCGATTATACCCTTCCATCCTTTATCATGATGATTTCCTGGATGTTACAGTTCCTGAAATACAGCGATCTTCTCTTGCTGGCAGTGTTCTCTATTTGAAATCATTAGACCTCTCTGATATGGATATTCTCAAGTTTGATTTTCTTGATCCTCCTTCCTGTAAGAAGGCATTCTTTGTTTTGTTCACTATTCATGCATACAACTAAGATTTTTGGATACAGTCATTTAATCTTATTGGCTTTGCTGCAGCTGAGTCTTTAGAAGATGCTCTGAAGCAATTGTATCTCATTGATGCTATTGATGAAAATGGATCGATCACAAGTTTTGGGCGAACAATGGCGGGTACAAAATTCTCATTCCAATTATTGAAATGTTATGATAGGAATAAATATTAAGAGTTTGTAGCCACCATCTTTTATAATGCATGTACTTTAGTGACTTTAAATCATCATCACCATAATAAGGGCCTCATTTGGTTGTTTGGGATTTGTTAAGAGTGCTTTATATTTCTTATTGATGACTTACAAATGTTGATAAACAATGTAAACCAAGTGTCATTCATATTCCTTTTTTCACACTTATCATTTGAGCACCATAACTTTTATTTTCCCCCAATACCTAGTCTTTTATGCATCATTTCATGTCCACCTGTACCATCATAAAAGGGGTCATCTGATGGTGCATGTCATTGGTGGTTTCTTTGCTTAGCACCCATTCCTGAGCCATATTATATATTGGTAGCTGTTCTTCATGTTGGAAATTATTTTTATTCGTGGATGAGCATTTTGTGTTCACTGAGTTTGTTCTGTGATTTTACCCAGAGCTTCCACTGGAACCTTCACTCTCGAGAACCTTAATGGAGGCAAATGAGTGTGGTTGCTTATCCCAGGCTCTGAGTGTTGCTGCCATGTTGTCGGCAGAAACCACATTGCTTCCTGGTCGAAGGTGAACTCCTGAAATTATTATATAAGACGGTCTCCTTCTTGTGGATGGAATAAAACTTTTGTTCTGTCCAAGATTTTACCAGTTGCTAGTTACACTTGTGTGCTTTTGAACAATGTGCATATATTATGTGATTTAGTTTAGTTGTGCATCGTGTCCTCTCCCCCCCCACCCCACCCAAAAAAAAAAAAACCCAACATAATTATATAGAAAACGGTTTGGCAGGGCTGTGGCTTTTCAAAATTTGAGAAGCTGCAGTGGCTTTGAGAAACAACCCTTGGACTGCTGTGCAAAAGCCATCTAGAAAAGCCCAAGCTACTTCATAGAAGCTATGAAAAACCCCTTATCAAACAGGCTGCATGGTGACTTCCACTTTAAAAGCTAAGTCACCCCTGGAGAAGCTATGGAAAGCCCTACCAAACGGGCCCTCAGCCATCACGAATTAAGCAGTTTTATCAGTAACATCACAGTGAATGTGGATATAAGTTTTTATGTTTCTGCAACTTTTGATGTGGCCTGGTGAAATTTTCTTTGAGAATGATAATAGCTTTACCTCCATTTGCAGCAAGGATAATGAGAAAAAGAGGAAACGCACTCCCTTGGACCTTCCTGATGGATCTGGCTGGGGTGATCACATCCAACTCCTTCAGATCTATGAGCATTGGGATAGGACTAACTATGACATTGATTGGTGCAAAGACCGTGACTTGCAGGTACTCTTTTATTTTCTGTTTCTGAAAGCGTACTATGTCTAGAAACCTCCTGTAAGACATGTGTCATCATTTGTTGAAGACTAAGCTCTCAGCAGAAGTCATACAAGTAACTTGAACTTACAGCCATTTGAAGACGGTCCATATAATGACATGCAATCCACACCCATATAATGATATGCAACCCACACATTAGTTGCTTTTGTTGGCCATGAGGCAGAGGAGTCTGCTGTGAGTACTTGTTGAGCATGCATAGTAGTCATTCCTTTTCCAGCATGTACCTTGGCCTTTTTGTGGTGAGAAGAAGGGAATGTCTCTTAATTGTACAGATGTATTTGAATTAGGATATCAGCAATTATGCTCTGAAATATAATGCTTGTACACTTGCTTATTGTAGGTGCGGGGGATGTTGTTTGTCAAAAATGTTCGGAAACAATTATCTCAGATAATGCAGAAGATAGCGAAGGGTCAGTTTGTGTATTACCGAGGAGCATATATTTCTTGTGTACTTGTGTTGCGCCTTTACGTTTTTTAATGAATTCCGTTTACTTAAAAAAAAAGTATATTACCGAGGAGCTAAAGTTTTTGAAGCAGATTGATTATATAATTTACCTTGGTTGTGATAATCTTGAGATTTGGTTACCAAAGAAATTGATCTTGAAAAACTAATGCAAGCTTTACTTCACACAACTTCCTCCCATTCTCCCCCTCCAATTCATGGTTGTCTTTGTTTTTGTTTCGTTCAAAAGAGCTCTGATTTTAGAATATCTTATTTTACTTAGGAATTATAGTGAGAAAATAATTCTTTCAAAGGCAAAAGATAACTGAAAACAAGGGAGTACATAGAAGTATGTTAATTTTGTAGAACAGCATAAACTCCCAATATGAATGAAACCATACATAGAGTATAAGCATTTAGAACTTGATGAGAGTCAACTATTTGGGTCCAATATAATATCCAGAGCTACCACAGTTCACTCCATTCAAGGAACTGTTGGGATCACTCTGTTTTAACATTACTAGGATATACATGGTACAAATTTCCCCCATTTATTGCATCATTTGTTGTGGATGTTGGAGCAGAGATGAATCTACCAGTCTAGAAATTTACTCCTTCAGTATTCTGTTTATCTTAGTTGTTACTGTTTTCCTTTCACTTACAGTACCCTTATTGGATGTAATAATCCTTTACTTCTAACAATTTGTGGTATTTGGACAACAGGATCACTAGATGTACGGACAAATGGGAAATGGAAAGAGAGTGAGCTGTCTTACCAGAAATTGAGGAAAGCTTTGTGCATAGGTTTTGCAAATCAGCTTGCTGAGAGAATGATTCATCACAATGGCTATCGAACTCTTGGTTTTAAGCCCCAACTAGTTCAGGTAATCAACTCTGGAGTCTACTCTTTGTTAGTTGCAACACTATATCTTAGCTAGAAATGGTTTAACAGAGCAACAATTCTAGAAATTTTGTTGATTTGATTCAACTTTTTGAATGATTGAACTTTACTCCGAAGTCACTCTTGAAAAAGCTTGACTTTAGTAGGATAGAGATTGTGGCAAGGCATATTTTGTTTAAATTAGTGAAAGCAGTTAGCAGTGAGATTATAAAGGTTGAAAACTGGTGGCTTGTATTTGTGTTCTTTCAGTTCACGCATTGTTTTTAGAAACCTGAAGGTAAATTGTGTTTCATTTTAGGTGCATCCATCCTCTGTGCTGAGACCAGATGATGATGGAAAACTCCCGGAGTATGTTGTGTACCATGAACTCATTGCAACCTCCCGTCCGTACTTACGCAATGTATGTGCTGTAGAGATAGATTGGGTCGTGCCCATTCTAAACAAGGTTAAGAAAATAAATATCAACAAACTGAGGTAAGTCAGTTTTGTCTTAAAGCATATTAGAGGTAAAACCGGTTTTGTTCCTAATTTAAGATTGCACATGAACATCATTGACCTTGAGGTTTTTGGCTTGTGTGGAGCAGTGGTGGGACTGGTCATATAGGGGAAGGAACTAAGGAAAAACTATCAGACTTGCCAAAGAAAGAGACTAACATTGATGGCGTTCCCGATGACCATGAAAGTAGAGTTCGGGAAGCTAGAGAACGGTTTCTTGCTCGTAAAGCAAAGAAATGAGCTCATTATCACTCTTGATGATCATGAGAGTAACATGCAGGCTGCTAGTGAATGATATCTTGTTCATAAAGCAAAGAAATGAGCTTAGTTAGCAGTTGTTGTATTTGATAAAACAGCGGGATGAGCAGAAGTGGCTTCTGGGTTAAGGTCTTTCCTTTTATGGAGAACAAGTTTGGTGGTAAAGACTGCTAAAAGGAGAGTTATCCTGGTAACTACTGCAAACTATGGCTGTGACCCTTTTATTTGTGACCCTTCAACTGACTCATGATTACGCATTCGTGATGCATAGGCCTTGGGGGGTGTGGATCCTGAACACCTACAGTGAAAACTAGTTCTGTGCTGAAATTTGGTTACTTTTCACTCCAAGGAGCATTTGTTTCCATCTCCGCGGGGTGGACCTTTTCTGTATCAACTGTTAAGGTATGCTAGCAGTTCTCTTCTTTATTTTGGCTGAAAGTATGCTAGCAGGTTTCTTACTTTCACACTCAATATCTAACAAGTTCCATTTGAAAGAACCAACACCACCCCCCCGCCCCGCCCCCCCCCAAATCCAAATTCTCTCTCTCCAGAAAATGGACGTTTGCAAGGTGTCAACTGTAACGCTATGTTTCTGTACCATTTTCTTGGGTTATGCTGCATGCTGTTTTTCAACCTAAACTACATTCTCACATAATCAGTTTGGCTACAACTAAATGTAGGACTATAATCAAACTGAACCGAGGATTGAATGTTTAAGCTTGATTTGTTTAATTTTTTTTTTTTCAAACACGAGCCGAGCTCGAATTTGTTCACGAGCTACTCAATTAGCTTATTCATTCCATATATAAAATATGTGTGATTATTATTATTATTATTATTTTGTAAATTCATACTAATTATTAATTATTTAATTATTGTTAAAATTTATTATTTGAGTAATTAGATAAATTAACTCGAATCTTAAACAATTTAATCTTAATTTTATATGTTTTACCTATAGCATGTATATACATTCATTACACATAAATCCACCTATACACAAACAAATACACATACATTTATATCAAGACTCACAATTACAAAAATTTAAGCTATATTTATTACATTATGAAGAAAATTATCATTACAAAGTTAAAGAATTATTAGAAAAATAATAAAAATAAAGTTATACGAGTCGAGTTGAGTTTATATGAGTTCAACCCGTTTAATAAATGGGCCTAAATTTTCATTCAAGCTCCATTCGTTTAATAAATGAACTGATTCCGAGCCAAGCCCAAGCCTGTTTGCGAGCGGTTCTGTTCATTTACAGCCTTACTACATGTCTCACGAGATCGTTAAAATTGCCATTTTTTTTTTCTAAGAAAAAATTGTTAGTTGTTTATTGAACTATTATGACAATATTTTAACTGCCTACTGTTCTAAGAAACAAAAAGTTGTTATGCCATTCTCATAAGTGTGTCTCGGTCTGCATGTCAATTTTTTGGGTTTTAAACCAAATGTTCTTTGCAGCACATGTAATTTGTTGTGAACCACCTATTCCTTTGTAAAATTAGACGTATTTT
This sequence comes from Betula pendula, assembly GCA_900184695.1. NCBI lineage: Eukaryota > Viridiplantae > Streptophyta > Magnoliopsida > Fagales > Betulaceae > Betula > Betula pendula. Next base: position 1,569,901 of record FXXK01000053.1, read on the forward strand.
TTGGTTCTTACAAACTGCAAGTTGTTACTGTAAACTACATGCATTTGTCATTTTTGGACACGAGGTTCTTTTAAAATGAATGCTGTCTTAAACTACATGTCATCCAGGTTTAGACTTTTCTAAACTATGTGTCTCATGTCGTTTCTTTCAAATATATGTTGTTTTTAAATCACAAGTTGAGAATGTCATCTTTTGTATGGTAATAGAAATGAGATGAAATGAAGTGAAGTGGAATGAGGCTGTGGTTCGGTGTTTCCATTACAAAAATCTATATGAAATTCAAAGCAAATACTCTTAGATCAGAGGGTGGTTGTCCTTTCATGGAGTTGGCTGATTTGTTTCCATTGTGTGGAAGGTATGCATCAGGTACGGTCTCTGGTTTCTGTAAGAGGATAGGGTTTGTTAAAGCTGTTTCAGATACGGATAATGAGAAGCAGAGGCTCGCTCTCCAACACGACATTTGCATTTCGAAAAGTCCGCATGTGGCTTAAGCTATTGCATGAGCGTTAGAGCATTCACAGCAGAAGCCCTATATGTTGTTCCCTTCCTTAAATTTAGGGAAAAGTTCAAAAAAATCACAAAAAGTGACCCACAGCAGCTTCCCAACCGGTTCCCTAAAGCTTGGGTTTGCTACAGTGAAACCCAATGCATTGGGTTTCACTGTAGCAAACCCAATGCATATTTTAATTAAAAAAACTCCTTCTCACTCTCCTCTCACACCTCCCAACACACCTCATCCCTGACTCCCTCTTCTTCTTCGTTCAAGCACCTTCCATTCTTTGAACTGATCTTGTCATGGGACTCCATCGCTGTCATGGGTATCCACCAATGTGAGGTTGCAAAAATCCCGTCCAGCACCGACGTCGAGGTTGAGACGCAGCACCAAGTGGCCGCCTTAGAAATTTGCAGCAACCACGGCCTATGGGAGGAGATCTTGGTGGCTGTGGCAAGCGGTGGCGATGGGGAGAGATGGGAGTGGAGGAGAAGATCTGATGGGATGGTGGTAGTGGTGGGTTTTGTGGAGGGGCTGGCAGTGGCAGGGAGGGAGAGGATGTTGATGGATTTTGCTTTTGAAGATGACTTTTGTTTTTAATGGTATAGGAAAAGTGTGGGTTTGCTCTTGAAGAAATGAAAGGTGAAAGGAGAGAAATTGATGGAGAAGAAAAGACCCAGGCAGTGCGTGAAAGGGAGAAAAATGGTGGAGAAGAAAAGACCAGGTAGTGCCGGAGACAAATCGGAAAAGAGAAATCTGGAAAAAAAATAAAATAAAATAATGTTAAAAGTAAAAAATATTTTTTTAATGATATAGGGAAATGGTTAGGGAATCTATTGTGGGGTGTTTTTAAATAGGGAATCAAAAAGTAGTTTGGTTCCCTAAATTTAGGAAAATTTAGAGAAAATGACAGGGAAGCTGCTGAGAATGCTCTTACACCCCAATCCTTGGGAATACGAAATCCAATGCTATGACACTTTCTCAGTTTTGGCATCTAGTGCAATCTTATTGGGATTCCCTAAAACTAAGAAAGGGAGGCTGCAGGTGGGGGTGCAACCCCTCTCATAGGCTGTTTAAACTAGGATTTGCTCCCCCTCTGTAACCTTTTTTTCATTTGATTAAAAAAAAAAAAAAAGAACGAGGATTTGCTACACCTCTTTGATTTTTTTCCTCATATTTCTACATTTTAAAATTACTATTGAATTTGTTTACACATAAGACTCATAGATCTAATTATGATTTTAAAAAGTATAAGGATGAGAGAAAGACCATGAGAGGAATGTAGCATTTCTAGTCTGAAGTTTACTGAAATTGAATAGCCTAATTTCAAGATATCCTCATCCGTCCGTGTGATCATTGTCAGTGGAATGGTAATATTTTTCTGAGCAATATCATAGATAACATGAGTTGGAATTTTAATAGATACAATTATGAGGCCCTAGAAATATGAAGTGCTAATTATCCCTCATGCCAAATTTTGTGTGTTGAAGCAGACACTATCATATTAAGAAAATGCATCGTAAGCGGAAATCCCACTTGCACGCTTGAGAATGCATGCGAAACAACCATTTTACCCCATGCCTATTCTCTTTTTTTTTTTAACAAAAGAAAAAAAAAATCTGGGCACCACCTATGCTTATTCAAATTTTCATTGTTTTGACTTTGTCTTTTGGTGGGTAGCAGGTTCCAGACACTCGTGTTGTAAAATCTGGGCACCACTTCATATTTATAATGTATTTGTGCATGAGTTCAACTGCAACGGTTTCATTTCTATCCTTTTTTAACTAGATAAGATTGTACAAACTACAGGAACAGAAAAACAAGAAGAGAAAACAACAGCAAGTCCGAAATACATCATCAAGTCAGAATTGCATAATTTGTTCAACCTAATCGTAAGAGAGAGAAATTTATAATCAAGCACTTAGGATTTTTTTTTAAAAAAAAAAAAATCTAGCCTAGTAACTAACCATTATTTTTTTGAATTAGTAACTAAGCTTTAAGTTTCAGACATTTGGTGTTCTGACCCAAAAGTAAACAAATTATATTTAAATCAAGAAACAAAAAAAAAACATTTCGAATTTTAGGCCCCTCTCATTAGAGAACAGAGAAAATCAAAACTACATTGTATACTTATAGCAACTGGAATTATGGCGTAGAAAAAACTGGAAGTATGTTATAAGAGCATTCCCATAGGCTAATGTAAATTTTTAGTTAAAATGGTTAATTAAAATTCACTTTTACTAGTTTAATTAATCATTCTTCAACATTTACCTCCATCAGCTTATCTAAACTATTTCTCTATTTTATTAAAAGAATCATTTTTATTATGTTTTATTATTATTTTGGTTAAAACCTTATTTCTAACAAAAACACTAATTGACCTACAGCGAAACATTGAGAACTCAGCATCACTAACGATTTTCTTATCAACCACATCTAATGAGTTGCTCTCAATTCACACAACCCAGCAAGCATCACCAACGCCTCCCACCATCACAAATATTTTTTTATCCGACGATTTCACACTTAAGGTGGTCAGAAAAACACAAATCGCAATTTCCAAATGCAAAAAAATTACAAATCGTCAAATACGACGAAATCAACAAATCGCAAATCATAGTTGCCGAACACCCATCTCCTCTCTCCGCCGAACCTGTGATGCGTGTCTTGGGCAGTTGAGCAACGATGGCTCTATGCTGGATTGGAGGTAGAGCGTACAGCCGTTCTGGGTCTTAGGTAGCGGTGATTCTTTGACAGTGCGTCTATGGGTCTTGGGTGAAGGAGGCTCCGTATATGTGGGTTTGTAGGTTTTGGGCGAAGGATGCTCTTGTGCGATGGTGGTGTGCGAGAAACAAAGAAAGGGGCAGATTGAATGAAAGAAAGGTGTTGAGAGTGAGAGAGAAAAAGAGAGAGAGAGACAATGAAGATGAAAGAAGAAGGATGCGTGAATGTGAGAGAGAGAAAGAAAGTGAATAAAAAAAGATTAATGTGTGAACAGTGTAACACCCACTGTTCACAAATGGGTGTTATATCTATTTTAAGTTTTTCTTACATAATTTAATAGAATGACGTTTTTAAAATTTGTTTAACCATTTTAGCATTTTTGCTAGAATAAGCCGACAAAAGTGTTCTAACGGGGCAGCGGTCAAATAAATACCGGAAGGAGGAGAAAGTGACAAACAGAGTCAACGAAGCAAATCACCTACCCACAAAAGTACAACTACTCTAACCCAAATAAATAGAAAGGAGAAAGAAGAGAACACCTACCACCCACCGCAGTTGAAAGCTCTGGACAAACCGTCCCATCCGTCCTCTTCCTTTTCATAAACTTGGTACTGCGTTTTCATACACAACAACCCAAGCATTGCGAATTCGCGCATAAGACCGACCGAACAACCAACCAACCTACCATTTTGGGCCGTGAAGAAACACAGAGAGAATGGCGAGCTCTGGAGTAGCATTGGAAGATATACCTTCGGTTGACATCATGACCGAACTCCTTCACCGCTTCAAGTGCTCCTCCAAGCCTGACAAGCGCCTCATTCTCGTCGGTAATATATATGCATTCATACATTGTGAGTGTGTGTTTTTGTGTGTTCTGAGCTGGGGTTTTGTTTTAGCTTCAATTCTTGTATTTGTTACATGGAAAAGTCTGGTTTTTTGGGTCTGCGCTAGGGGATTAGGGGTGTTGTTTTGATGACATAACAAATTGTTTCGGTTGGTTTGAATCTGGGTTTTCTTATAGCCCTGTCATTTGGAGACTCTCGTTTGAAGTTCTTTGGGAAAATCTTCTTCTATTGCAACTTGGCATTATCATTTAGGATTGATTACATACTCCGTTGGAGGTTGCTTAATTGTGCATGATAATTGATTGGAATATGGCTGATATTGGAATGCGAACAATTATCTCGATTAATTTGTTTGAAAATGGCAGGACCACCGGGATGTGGGAAAGGCACACAGTCGCCTATTATCAAGGATGAGTTCTGCTTGTGCCATTTGGCAACTGGTGATATGCTGAGAGCTGCAGTTGCTGCTAAATCTGCTCTTGGAATCAAGGCTAAAGAAGCTATGGACAAGGTAATATAGTATGATTTTTTTTTTCTCTTACGGGCTTACTTGTTTGTGAGTGGTTCAGTCATCTCATTTTGTTTTGTAGGGAGAACTTGTGTCGGATGATTTGGTTGTTGGGATCATTGACGAAGCTATGAAGAAGTCGTCATGTCAAAAGGGTTTTATCCTAGATGGTTTTCCAAGGACCGTGGTTCAAGCACAAAAGGTTGTGGTCTTTTTTTTTTTGCTTTTTCTTTTTTCCCTTTTAATACTCTTGTTGCTGGATTCTCATATGTTTCTCTCATCTAATACAGCTAGATGAGATGCTTGAGAAGCAGGGGATCAAAATTGATAAGGTGCTTAACTTTGCAATTAATGATTCCATATTGGAGGAGAGGATCACTGGTCGTTGGATACACCCGTCCAGCGGTCGAAGTTACCATACAAAATTTGCACCTCCCAAGGTTCCTGGTGTTGATGATGTAAGTTGATTCCTTTTTTTTTTTTTTCCATTGATGATAATTGATATTTGCCAGAGTGTTGGCAAGCTACATTAATTTTAGATGTGTTGATAACCCAAACTACACTTATGCTCACAGCAGATAAAAAAATGCAGTATCTACATGTTAAATGAAATCCGAAGTTTGTGTTCTGAATTTTGCTTACCACATATATTTTAAATGCATTTGCATATTTTTTTGAAGTTGGGATTGAGTGAAATTCATAATATTCGATTGCCTTAACCATTTCATTTAACTTTACTAGGTGCAACCAAGCTTCTGAATTTGGGGTGCATCTCACTTCTATGAGTCTTAATTTCTTAATCTTCTTGCACTGTAGGTCACAGGAGAACCTTTAATTCAACGGAAAGATGATAATCCAGAAGTTCTCAAGTCAAGGCTGGCAGCGTTTCATACACAAACCAAACCGGTAAACTTCTTTTATTCATATTTTTGGGGAAAAAATTTTAGGGATATTGTGTTTATTGCATTTTCTTCTTGTTTTTCATGTTTCACTCTCTTTAAGATCAAATATAGTTTACATTTGGTTCTTTTGATGTCCCTGAAGCTGCTGAATCGTGCGGTTATCTTCTAGTTTATGCAATTGGCATCAATTTTTTCTTTATGTGTATGTTGCAGAGTCGATGTTGGCTAATGGTATTCTTATTTGGAATTATGCTAGTAATATAGAGGGCAAGATATTTTTTATACCATAAATATGAATAAAAGCATCTTATGTTAGCCCGACGCGAAAAGGAGAAGTTACCTTTCATAATAAAATGGCTATTTTCTGAGGACTGCCAACATCCCCCTTTTTCCAGGAATATGACTAGAGAATGCATCCATGGTGTCTCAGAATTTGCATTTAAGTACGTCTAACTTTTGAAATATGTCAGTAGTTCGGTCCCCATTGTTAATCCATAGAAAAATGGACCAATAAGAATACTGAGGCATGCAACGAGGCAGTGAGACAATATTGGAGTATCATATAATGTTAACCATGAAGAAATGCTGGTCTTTGTTAGTCTGAATTTCATAGGGGCAACTGTTTGAATTTTATGGATCAGATCATTGTTCTAGGAGAGTGTCTTTACATACTTGGTTTACATTTTGTTATAAGCCTCTCAAGAAACGCAATGCTTCTGTCTAGTTTTATTTTCAAGGATTAAGAGAGAAGTTTGTGTTATCAATTGCTCTTGCTAAACTCGTGATTCCATAGTGATTTTCGATCAGCACTAACTGTTAGCTGAACCTTAGGAATTCAAGAAGTTGCTATTGATTTAAGCTAGAGCAGTTTATGACCAAGATTTTCATACCCCTTTCAAAGTCCACCACTGTTCACTCTTTTCTTCAACTTGCCCGTATTCTGAACAAGTTTGGCATCTGTTTATTCTGCAGGTTATCGACTATTATGCCAAGAAGGGTGTTCTTGCACAGCTTCATGCAGAGAAAGCCCCAAATCAGGTCACTGCTGAGGTTCAGAAGGTTCTCTCTTCGTAATTTTTATTTTTATTTTTTTAAAAAAAACGTTATTCATAGCAATCCTAGACATTGTCAGATTGGCTGATTTTACTCTCTCTCTACCAAAGTTTTATGCCAGGCTTCAAGCTCTAGGCTTCTAGCTGTTTTCTCGTAGGTGGTTTTGACTTGGTTGCGTAATAAGAAGTTCACAGTGAAATTTGAGAATTTTGTGACTATTTTTGGAAATGATTACTCTTCCAAATCCTTTCTTTCAATTCCACTATCTTCTTCCGGCAAGCCTTTGATCACGCTGCAGGGCAGGACGCCATTAAATGCGAATTCCAGGTTATTGTAGAGTACTTGGTCAATTTGCTTGTAGCACCAATTGACAATGAAATCTAAGCAAATCCTATTTGTTTATGTTTCATAGCATGGAAATGGATAATCAAGTTGGCCTTGTTCTTACACAGCTCAATTCTTGTTCATTTCTCCATGCCGAGATTAAAAACGACCCAGATAGGATAGTTTTCGGATGTAGTGTTCCTTTTCATCCAGGCAGTTTTTGTATCCAAGCACAAAAAAGAAATAATATGACGACTGAAAATAATATGGCCTTGTTCTTGGTGTTTGCCGCAGTATTGAGAATTGTTGGGGCACCTTTTGAATTTGGGTCCAGGTTCTTAATATAAGAGCGAGTCAAGCCCAATACTCACACCAATTCCCCATATCGGCGGCTACTAGGGCACCAAAACTTGTAGTAAAATTGATAGATGCACGGGCGCTTGTGGTATGAGGTGAGAGGGCCCTTAGGGGCAGTTTTTTATTTTATTTTTTCCTATTCAGCCCTTAGGGGCAGTTTACAAGAGCAGTATGAATACCTAAAATATATGAACTAATGATGAAATGTTCAATAGCATGTCCGAGTATCGGTGGATAATTTTAGCATATTTTGATATTCGAGTATTACAAAAAAGTTACAGATTGCCAACGAATTTAGTCTAAGAATAAAAGTTAATTCTCAGTCGTCCAAATCAGTCTCCTGCTGTACCCACTGCAATTTCGTCTTGTGTTTTGTATGCGCAAGTCTTCCACTCTTGGTTAGACATCCGTGACCTATATCTTAGTTGCTCTGCTGAAAACTATTCCAAAAAATATTATTGTTTAATTTACGAAGAAGAAAGCGATCCGAAACACTAGTTCTGTTACTGTAAAAAAATGTGATTTTCCTTGTGATCCCAGTTGCATACTAGAGAAGTATGAATACACCAAATTTGAAAAGAAAAAAATAAATAAAAATTCAAAGACGAAGATCACCCGCATCCTCTCACTATTTGACGGTGTGGCGCTTTAGAATGTACCCAATGCAAATTCATCGTCCACCCAGAGGGTTCATTTTTGGAAATTAGAACGTCAACACCATGGAAATATAGGCACGTTTGAGTTATATACGATCGATGGGAGAAAACCCAACATATATATCTTGCCGTAGCTGTTTGTACTGCTGGCTGGCACAAATTAATGTAAGTGTACGTGTGTGTGAGAGAGAGACACAGAACTTCTTTGTATAATTTATTTCAGCATGCCTTTAAATTTGTGAACTATATATGTTGTAATAAGTTATTTCTAGAATTTCAATTTATTAAAGACACCAATAAACATAAAATTTTGAGTATGTGTTTATATACCAGCTGTCAGATAATTCGTATTTTGTACATCTTGGAATTGAACATATACAAAGAAATTGTAGGGATTCTTAGCCCTGCTAACAATTAAGTTGCTCAAGCTTGCTAAATCAAGACAGCTTTTCCTCAATTCTCAAGCTTCATTTTAAAAATGTCATAATTCTCATCAACCTTTTAGACATTGACTTCTGTATATATCGTCCATATATAAAATAAGTTCATCTAGTCATGAACTAGCAAGCTCACCTTATGAATCAATAAAGAGAGAGAGAAAAAAAGGAAAAAAAAAAAAGAATAAGAAATTTTCTTCCAACTATGATTGAGCTAAACTGAATGTAAAGTTAATCACGGTTCATGATCGATGCAACTGGTAGTAAAAATTGAAATCTGGAACTGGCTTTATATATACATGGCTCTTTTCTTCCAGGTAAGGGCTGACCTTGAACACCTCCTTCGTGATATATTTAGAATAAATCTCCTAGTAATCAGTGAGTTTTTCTTTGTGATTGATGAAGTACACCTCTTTCGTGTTGTCGTCTTTCTTTAATTTTTTCTGGTTTAAAAGAATGTGAGAAACTTGTAGGAAGCAGCTGTAAGATGGGTTCTTCCAAGAGGGCTGAATTAAACGGCTGAAGAAGACAACAAATTTCTGTGTTCTAAAGGCATGCATGCCAGCTACCTTGTGGACAAGAAAAAGAAATAAAAATAAAAATAAAAATGGCGCATAACAAACTGAAAAAGAAAAGACAAAGAGGAGAATTGGGTAAGTCTAGAATTGTCTTTTTATTCAGAGCTGACAATTAGGCCGAACGAACCAGCTGCGTCCCAGAAAAAGGCCAGCGAATGAGGGCAAACAAAGGGAAGATAAACGTGGTTTGAGTGTGTGCGATTATAAGGGTGCTGAGCGTACAAAGAGAAGCAAATGAATTTTGTTCCTCTGTGAAAATAGCAGCCAAGGAGAGAACCAAAAAAAATAAAAACTACTTCCGTCTTTTCTGGAGGCCAGCTAGCAACGGGTCCTTTTTACAAAACGGCATGAGGAGGCGGGCGGAAACAAAAAAAGATGGGATAAATACATTTTTTGTCTTAGTGATTTGCAATTTTGACAAATAGTTTTTTGAGTTTTAAAAAGTGATTAATCATTTTCTATGATAAGCCAAAAAAACAAATTAGCCCATACCGTTATAAAAGTTGATAGAATCCATTAATATGTTAAATGTAAGTGACTAAACCATCCTATAGCCTTAGGGGTCGTTTGACCATTCTTTCTGAGTCTATCTAGAGGTAGCCAAACAACCTCATAGTCATTGAGGTTAGTTTGGCCACCCCTCAATTTTATTTATTTATTATCATTATTATTGTCATTTTGAAGTTGCCGAACTATTTCCAATAGCCATAAAATAGTTTGGTTATCCATTTTAATAGGCTTGATTTGTGCTAATATAACACATTAAGGATTATGTCAACTTTTCTAACGACATTGACTAATTTGTTTTTTTTTTTGCTTACCTCAGGAAGTGATTAATCACTATTTAAAATTCAGAGAACTATTTGTCAAAACTGCAAATCACTAGAACCAAAAATGCATTTATCCTTATAAAAAAAAAAAAAAAAAAAAAAGGCCCCTTTCGGTGGGTGCAATTTAAAGGGAGCTGAGAGAAATTTATTTGAGAGAGAGAGCTGCGCGCTAAAACGTGAGAAGGGGGCATTTTTATTCGGCTACAACAGTGACCCTTCCTTCTCCAGTTTCCTTTATTCTATTTGCAGTTACTGATGTTTAATATTTTGATTATGGGTTTTATTTTCATATTTATGAGTGGCGTGAAAACCTCTGGTTAGTAGTCCTACTATATGTTCTTGAAATGATTGATGAATGTGCTTTATGGATTTACAATTGATTGCTTGGAAATGGTTCTTTTCTTTTTTTTTTTTCTTCTTTTTTGAGGATTAGAGTGCGGTAAAAAGAAAAAAAAAACTCCAGCACCTATGCTCTAATTTTTTAAGGGTTTAGATTTAGTTTAAAGTATTTTATGAGAAAATGTAATTAAATCTAAACCCTTAAAAAAATTGCAATATGTAAGGGCCTGATAATACCTACGAACAAACATACGGCCTACGGCCCAACAACTGTTAGTGTGAACAGTACCCGGTCGGCCGTATAAAATAGCTCTCATGAACAGTAAGGACCCGGCCCAGACATAAGGCCCATGTAACGCCGCAGTACCTTTCTCCCTCCCCGGCCCTCGTGAACAGTAAGGCCTCGGTCGGCCCAATCCGAGTACCCAGCCCTCCTCCTGAACTCTCCTGGATCCTTCTAGATAATTGGAAAGCCCAAAAGACACGTTCACCACTTAAAGTCTGATCTGGGCAATGAAACGTCCTCCCCCCATAACGGTCCACAGCAGTTAGGAAAAGGGAGGAGACGCTCCCGGACGATAGCGATTCTCAGTACGTTTCTCCTTCCCTCCTTCCTCCCATATAAAGTCCCAAGGTATCACTCCTATTCCTGATCTATCTCTCTCTCACCTATCACTTACCAAAGAAGCCTCCCTAACTTTAGCATCGGAGTGACTTTACTGGCCAGAGCCAGTAAAGCCTCTCTGATCCTTTCCTTTCTTACGCAGGTCCAGCAATTCACGGGCTAAGTGTAAGCGTGGGTTACTGTAGTTCTTGACATCTACACAATATAAGTGCTGTAATTTTTTTTACCGCACCTAAATCCTTTTGTTTTGAGAAAAATTGCATGTTGATAAAAATGTAGGTTCATTATAATTTTTGGATATATCAAATGCAATTTATATGATTTGTGAATATTTTGAATGCATAATCTACCTTGTAGCATGTTATTGGATTCGAGGCCTTAAGCAACTCATACTCACTTTACTTTATACTTAATCAATACTTAATTGTTGTATTTTCTTATTAAGAAAGTTGACTCTCTAACCTAATTGAGCTAAAGATGTCTCAAATACATGTGATCGAATACTAGGTGGGTACTTGATACCCTAATGCTTTTCCCTTAATTTGTCTTTTAATTCCATTTTTATTTAGTTATTTTAGTTAATTTAATTTTACATTAAATATCATCATATTACTCCACTGCTTAGTGAAAAATAACAAGAGTCATTTCAATTTTTTGCATGATAATAGAGATTTTATTTAAATGTCTACCATTTCTTGTGGTTCAATCTCGATCTTTATTAAAAAAATTATTACTTGCAATAGCCTGTACTTGAATTTGCAATATTTTAACGCAACAACCAAATACTCTAATTGTTGACATCTTAGGTTTATAGTTGAAGATAATGGGCTGACCAATTTGCTTAAATAACATAATGTGAAACCTCAAATGATTTTGTGAACTTGATTATCTGTCAATAATATATTAGCTTTTGTTGTTAAAGCTTTTTTCTTATTCATTTTATTTTATTTTTTCAAAACAAAAATATTAACAAACAACTTAAAATATAAACACTTCAAACTGTTTTCACCTATATTACATAAGATACTTTTTTTTAAAAAAAAAAACACCATCCAAAAATTATTAATAAACAAGCCATAATTATTATTTTTAAATGATATTGCGAGCCCCTATAATTGCTTTTAATTAACAGACAATTATATGGTCTAGTAATCATTTTTTCTAAAACTCGTGCATGGGCTTTATACATGAAAGAGGCCCATCGATTTGCAACTTTAGGGATGTCCTGATCTAGTGATGATCGATAACTATTCGAATCCTTGTCTCTCGCAAGTCTTTAGAATTGCAGGGCCTTCTAATTCCTTCATTCCAAGCCCATATTGAAGCCCCGTCAGAGTTGGAAAAAAAGGAAAAAAAGAAGAAGAAAAAAAAAAGGGTTAGGAAATGGCCGGACTATCCTTAAGGATTAATGTGTTACTACCCTCATGATGGTGGTGTGGGCCGTGTGGCCGATTGGCGGAGGGGCGAGTGAACCCTTCATTGAGACTATTTTTATTCGACTTTTTATTATTGAGAATTTTTTATTTTAAAAAGTTAAAAATAATTTTAGACTATTTTATTATTTTTACCTAACTTCATACTTTAAAGAAAAAAAAATAAAAAGCATGAAATAACTCCGTACTTTCACTCTCTACCCTTATTTTTATAATAAAATATTAATTTTTCTCTCTAATTTTTTACTTTTTTCAATTTTCTTTATTTTGTTTTTTTTTTCTTTGATTGAGATTGAATGTGAAGAATTTAATTGAGGTTAATATTATATTTAAATGAAAAAGTTAAAGTAAAACTCTAATTTAAATAGTCAGATATAAGTGTTTAAAAAAAATAGTTATATAAAGTAGTAAAAAGTAAATTTATCCTCATAATAGATAATAAAAAATAAAGAACTAGATGATAATGCTATAATAGATGTTAATTATTTAACAGAAAATAATAAATTTAATTTTTTAATTAATATTTTAACATTTTTTTTTTTAATGAATTCACACTTTACCTGAGACTTAAAAGCTAAAATGCTTAACTGAAATAAAAAATAAATTACAAAGTATGTTCCAGCTCATAACCAATCCTCTAGTCTAGCTAAATAAACCAAGAAGCGGACACGTGTTGCAAAGAAAGTGGTGCTGAACGCAGCATGATATTCGGATCTCACTAGCAAGCCAACTATAGTTTAAGGAAGGCAAACATACTTTATGGAAAGCTATTTTGTTTTTGTGTGTTGTTCTTTTCTAATCATCTTATTAAATTACTGAGATCCCGTGACAGCCATTATCTTTGTCACGTTGACTTTATTGATTCCCACCCCCCCCAATTAAATTTTATCGAACGTACCGAGAATCAATTTCAGCTTTTTGTATTTTTATCTCAAGAGATACTTTAATGAATCATAAATAATTAAATTTGTATTCCAATAAATATATATAGGGTTATGGTATGGGGGTATCGTTAATGAATATGAAATGAAAAATGCTATAAATTATATTATTATTTTGATGTGATATTTTTAATAAAAATTAATTTAAATATTGATTGAACTGCCAGTGACATTAAAAATGTGGTTCCTTGCATAATTCATATGAAATTTAAGATACGAAAACTATCATTTTTTACCATTTGGCAAAAAGACAGGGAAGGAAAAAAAAAAAAAATTTGTTTAAGTAAATTTGGATAACAATTGGATTGATATATTTACCTTTTAGCTTTGATAATGATATTGTCTTCGTAATAAAAATACATAATTACAGATTTATGATATACCTAACACCACGCACTCGTTAACATTAAAAAAAAGGGAAAAAAAAAAAAAGAAACCAACAATTTCTGGCGAAAATAAGTTGAAAAGACCACATTAGCACGTCTCTCTCGACTCTCAGTGTGGAGCATCGGACCGCAGTAGTACGGAACAGTTTCAAATCCAGACTCCTGCTGAACTTATCTCCGTATCTTCAATTTCCTCAAACACTGATTTACCAAACGATTATTTGTTTTTCGATTAAGATAACATGATTGCTAATTCAGTTGCTTTTAATCATCAACCTTTTTTAGGCTCTTTCTTGGATTTGAATCTTTTCTTTTGGCTTTGTTTAGTACCGCGATAGTGTCATTGACTTGAGAGTGAGAAGTGGAAGATGAAACTGGCGCCGAGAGAGGTTGAGAAACTCGGGCTGCACAATGCCGGATATCTCGCACAGAAGCGTCTTGCTCGTGGCTTGAGGCTCAATTACACTGAAGCTGTGGCTCTCATAGCTTCACAGGTTCGTACGTTATATGCATATATATGTATATGTATGTATGTATGCGTCTGCTTGTGTGTATATCGAGTGAGCTATAGATTTGCTGAATTAGGTTACAAGCATGCAAATCGGTGTGTTATTGAACGTGAAGCCTTACAATTTGGTGTTTTTCACACTAACTTATGGTTTGTTTGAAGATTTTGGAGTTTGTTCGCGATGGTGACAAGTCGGTGGCGGAATTGATGGACATAGGGAAACAACTTTTAGGAAGGTATTTATTGTGAATTTTATGTATATATACGCATAACTGTTTAGGATGGTATGACTCTGAATTTTGTGTACTTGTTCTTCCTGATGTTGTTTGTGCAAGGCGCAGAATTGATTCATGGTAGCTTGTTTTAGGAAGGTGTTTATTGTGAATTTTATGTATATATACGCATAACTGTTTAGGATGGTATGACTCTGAATTTTGTGTACTTGTTCTTCCTGATGTTGTTTGTGCAAGGCGCAGAATTGATTCATGGTAGCTTGTTTTAGGAAGGTGTTTATTGTGAATTTTATGTATACATAAATGCGTACATGGATACTTGTGTTAGGATGTTATGGCTGTTAATTTCATGTGTTACTTGTTCTTCTTGATGTTATTTGTGCAAAGCGTATAATTGATCCATAGTTACTAGTTTTGAGTATTGATGCAATGGCGAATAATCGGAGGTGAGGACTTATAGCATCTACTTGTTGCCTTTGTTTTGTCTGTTAACAGGAGACAAGTTCTTCCAGCTGTATCTAATCTTTTGGAAGCTGTACAGGTATGAGGCAGTTCAGTTCTTAGTTAGTGTTGAACCCTCCAGATGAGTTCTTGAACTCATCAATAAGCAATGCATAATTTGTACCTTTTTTAAAAAAAAAATAAAATAATGAATTCTGGCTAGTAAATTACCTGAGTAGGTTAATGTATGGGGAGTGTGTAAGCAAATAGAGTAATTTTTCTTTTTTATCATCTAAAACATTTTCTTGTGTAAGTAAAAATTATATATTGATTATTATGTTCAAACTTTAGGGTACGGAAATTTGTCCGCTGTTTTTTTTTTTTGTCATATTGTCACTCCAATTATTGATTCAATGTTTGAGAGGTTTTAAATATAATACATGCATCAAGCTTTCGACCTTATAACCTGACACTCTGCCCCCCATCCTCCCCCGCGAAAAGAGAAAACAACAAAGAATCAAGAAAGAGAAAAAAAGAAAAAAGAAATTTTCTTCCAACTATGATTGAGCTAAACTGAATGTAGGTTGAAGGGACCTTTCCTGACGGGACTAAGTTAATCACGGTTCATGATGCAATTGCTAGTGAAAATGGAAATCTGGAACTGGCTTTACATGGCTCTTTTCTTCCAGGTAAGGGACCTTGAATTCTAAAGCTTGGAATTACTTTCTATTGGGACCTATTTGTCCATTATTGTCTGCTTTCAAAATTTCTGACCAGCAGAAGTACCTTATAGAGATTCTGAATCTTACTACAGATCGGTTACTCTTGTTAAAGTATTAATTAAAAGATTAAATTTATCTCTTCCTATTAGCTTAAACTTTTGGGATAAGTGGATATTTAATATGGTATCAGAGTCAAAGGTCCTGAATTCAAACTTTGACTCAGTCATTTACCTCCCATTTCAATTAAATATTCCACGTGTTGGGTCTCACCTATTAAAAGGAAGTTTAAGCCCACACATAAGGGCGAGTGTTAAAGTATTGATTAAATGATTAAATTTACCTATTCCTATTAGCTTAAGCTTTTGGTATAATTGTGATTTAATAGCTCTGGATATGGAATTTTGTGTCCTTGCATTTGAAATTGATGATGTATTTAGATAAAACTTTTCGTTAATAAAGATCTTTCATTGAGAAGTTAAATTTCCTAGTATCAGTGAGTTTTTTGCTGTGATTGATGAACACTTCCTTTGTGTTGTCGTCTTTCTTTATTTTCTGGTTTAAAAGAGCATGAGAAACTTGTAGGGAGCTATAAAATCTACAACCTAATTTGAACCAACTACCAAGTTTGAACCAACCTCAAAAAAGCTTCCAAGTTTTCCTAGAAAAGACATGGAAATTTGAGCAATGATCTGGCAACTCTGTGGACGTGAATAGATTCTGATACTCATGAGCATGGACTGTTCATTTTAATTTCAAAGTTCTTGATTAACTTCGTATAACATGGTTCAACACAATCGGTCCCTTTACATTTCGGACCACCTTCCATAAAATTTGCTTGGTTAAGGTCAATGTATTAACTTGCAAATTCTGCAGTCTTCTACAAATGGAGTTGAAGTTAATAAATAAGTTTCTTTGAGTATGAACCATGTTTAGTACTGAATGCGCCATTGCTGAAAGAGATTTCTTTCCTACAGTTCCTTCACTAGACAAGTTTCCTGGGGTAGAAGATAATAAAATTCCTGGTGAAGTAATCTTTGGAAATGGAAATATTACGCTTAATCATGGAAGGAAAACAGTAATCCTCAGAGTTGTCAACAATGGAGACAGGCCAGTTCAGGTGTTTTCCCTTTTATTTGTGGGATGCTCTTCTTTTTCTGTTTTGTTCTTCTACATTTATCTATAGTTATTCAGTTAGCAATCATCCACTTAACTGAAATCAGCTTCCTATCATGTTTACTTGCACCTTCAGGATTTGATGATGAAAATTGTACATGTTTCCTGAGTTATAGTACTGAACTTCTGTGATATTTTAATTAAAAAAAAATTGCTTGGAATATATTTTGATTGACTGACTGGGCAGCTATTTTTTACTTTCCATGTTCTTTGGAGAATTGAAATCCTTTGTGTAGTGTGAATTGGTTTTTATAACTTACATGGTCAATAGTAAATTTTTAGCTTATTCATAGTTGGAGGATGTAAACAGTTTTCAACCTCCTCAGTAAACTCAAAAATACCTCTGGGATATGGTGTTGCTGGCATACAGCTGGTATTATTGAGACTGGGGACTCACCGGAGAAAAAACCCTTTCTACCAAATTAGATATTGAATGCTATGCATACACAGGCAGGCACGCACATACACAGGCGCGCACACACACACACACATATTGTAAAAGTAATTTTTAGCAGTCACATAAGATATAAGAAATTTTAAGATACTTGTTGTATAGACATAATTTGCTTTGAATATAGATGTCTCAAAATATTGACTGACATGCTCTGATGTTTCTAACATATTGCATGGGTCAACATCTCATGAGCATTTTCTTTCTCTGGTAAACTTTATGGAAAAGATAAAGAGTATTTTTTTTAATCATTCCGCACTGTTTCAGGTTGGCAGCCACTATCACTTTATTGAGGTGAATCCATACTTGGTTTTTGATCGAAGGAAAGCATGCGGCATGCGCCTGAATATACCAGCAGGGACAGCTACACGATTTGAGGTAGCTTTTTTATTTATTACTCAATAAAATGCAACTAAACTTTGTTCTTTTGTTCATGTTCTGTATATCAATATTCTGCCTACATCTTTGTCTTTTTATGACTTCACATGTAAGTAACAATTTACCGTGCATATATATAGTTTTTTTTATCATATTGTAACTGAAAACTGTTTCTTTTTTCCTCTTAATACATCAATGGGCTTAAACATGTTCAGCTCTTTGACTAATTCATTCTCTGCATTATTACTGATGATTTGTTTGGCCAGCCTGGGGAAACTAAAAGTGTCATACTTGTAAGCATTGGAGGTAAGAAAGTGATCAGAGGAGGAAATGGCATTATTGATGGTCCGGCCGATCATGCTAAATATGGGACAGTCGGGGAAGCCATAAACTTGAGAGATTTTGGACATCAGGAAGAAACAAATGTCAGGTTAGACCTTCCCTTGGGGCAATTCCGTGCTGCTTTTTTTATTTCTGCTTTGTGATATCATAGGATTGCTTGAATAAGTAAACATATTCCACTTAAATGATAAAAAGATATATGGAAATGCCTAACCTCAGAACTGATTTTGTAGTGAAGGTGTTACCGGAGAACATTCTGCTTTAACCAAAATAATCTCTCGTGAGGAATATGCCAACATGTATGGGCCTACCAAAGGTGACAAAATTCAGCTTGGTGATACTGACTTGTATGCTGAAATTGAAAGAGATTTTGCTATTTATGGCGATGAATGTGTCTTTGGAGGTGGGAAGGTTATAAGAGACGGAATGGGCCAGACATGTGGGCATCCACCAGCAGACTCTTTGGATGCTGTGATAACAAACGCTGTGATTGTTGATTATAGTGGAATCTTTAAGGCAGATATAGGTATCAAAGATGGTCTTATTTTTTCCCTTGGGAAAGCAGGCAATCCAGATATCATGGATGGTGTATGTCCAAATCTGATCATTGGGGTAAAATCTCGTCTCACAGTTCAGACAGAGTGTTGCCCACCATGTTAATTGCACACACTTACTCCTTTTTAATAATCAGGTTAACACTGAGGTTATTGCGGGGGAAGGAATGATTGTAACTGCAGGAGCCATAGACTGTCATGTCCACTTCATATGCCCTCAATTGGCATATGAAGCAATATCAAGTGGTGAGCCAACCGACTGGGAAAGTGCTGCTGAAATTTATGACCATATCAATATTTATATACTGATTTGTGTCTGTATCTGTGTAAATTGGCAGCTTAAATGTAGATGATAAAAGTCGGGAAAGCTTAATCATTTTGTCATGTGCACCTCTTGAAACTCAAAATCTTGTCATTCGTAGTGGTCCATCATATGTTTTATGACTTTGAAAGAACTCTTTTAAATGCTCCCAATCATTATTTCAATTTGAAACAAGCCTTAATTGTTATTGTAGCCCTTTCTTTCTAAAATCTTGAGAGGAGGGAGACCAAAAGATTATAGAAAACAGGTCAGTGAGAGATCCTTCAGATCATGTTTAATTGAAGTTGTCCGGATCAAACTCAACTTGGCTCCATCAATTCAATTTGGTCAAACTCAATTAAATAACTTGTTTGGAAACAGAATCATACATTTTTGAGCTGGTTGCGCATTATTATCATTTGTTGTTGCTTGGCATGTTTGCTTAACTATATTTTTGGTACCTAGAATTCATGACTCTGTCCCTTAGCAATCTGAGTAACCTCGGTGCATGAAAATTAATTGAAATGAACACTTCTCTGTAATATGTCATGATTCCTTTTTACCAAACTTCTCGATATGTGTAGGCATAACAACACTAGTGGGAGGAGGAACAGGACCTGCTTTTGGAACACGTGCCACAACTTGTACTCCAGCACCATCACAAATGAAGTTAATGCTGCAATCAACTGATGACCTGCCTCTAAATTTTGGTTTTACGGGGAAAGTATGCTTAATTTTTGTGGACTTTATGAATCTCTCTCTCTCTTTCTCTTTTCCTTACGTACGATTGAGGATAAGCTTTTCAGTAGTCATTATATGAATGAGTTGCTAAAATTTTGAACTCTGAAGGTTTTTCCGCTTGCTCTTCCTCCCATCCCTTTTTCCATCCTTATTTATTCTTATACCTTGTTCTGTAATTCCTTTTGTTTACTTAGGGGAACACTTCCAAACCTGATGGGCTACATGAAATAATAAGAGCCGGGGCAATGGGACTGAAGCTGCATGAGGACTGGGGAACTACTCCTGCTGCAATAGACAATTGTTTGACTGTTGGGGAACAATATGACATCCAGGCATTTTTTAATTGTATTTCTTTTCCGGTTGTTTGAAACATTTGAGTATTACATCAGTAACCAACTTTCTCCATTTCTGTTGATTTTGACAGGTTAATATCCACACTGACACCTTGAATGAATCAGGATTTGTAGAACATACTATTGCTGCATTTAAAGGAAGAACTATTCATACCTACCACAGGTACAAGTTGCATACTGACCCCCCCCCCCCCCAAATAAAAAAATTTGCATGAGCATACTTTTTGGCATTTGTTTTTCAGTCTTCTATCACTCAATTGCCTACCATTTCCATTAGGTCTGTGTTTTTTTTTTAAAAAAAAAAAAAAATTATAATCCAAAGTACACTGTATTTATTCATTTGAGCAAATTTCTTTCATGAGGCCACATAAAGGGAAGTTTAACTATAGAGGAGTAAACCTTTCTTGATAGCAAAGGCCTTAGTTGTTTTGTAAAAAGTGGCTAAATTGACATCTTGGCCCTTTTGGTCATAGAAGTAATTCCCATACTTTTGATACTTGCCATAAGATTTTTGCATAATGCTGTCTATCCTTCTTAAGCTTCAAGTTGTCATGACTTGACACTAATTGATTTCAGCTCTTTCATGTGATTATAAGATGTTTCTCTCTAAAGACGCAATGAGTTCATCTACTATCACTTTTTGCCTTATTTTTCAACTTTTCTAGCTGTTGATGTTTGTCCTACTTCTTTGGTACCTTGTGGGACAGTGAAGGTGCTGGTGGTGGTCATGCTCCAGATATCATCAAAGTATGTGGTGTGAAAAATGTCCTGCCGTCATCTACAAACCCCACACGACCTTTTACTTCCAACACTATAGACGAGCATCTTGACATGCTGGTATGAGAAGATAATGGAAGTATTGATACGGTATGCATTATGGATGTCTGATTCTCAATTTGGTCTGAATCCATACAGATGGTCTGCCATCACCTTGATAAGAACATTCCGGAAGATGTAGCTTTTGCTGAATCAAGGATAAGGGCTGAAACAATTGCTGCAGAAGATATTTTGCATGATATGG
Organism: Betula pendula; assembly: GCA_900184695.1. Classification (NCBI taxonomy): domain Eukaryota; kingdom Viridiplantae; phylum Streptophyta; class Magnoliopsida; order Fagales; family Betulaceae; genus Betula; species Betula pendula. Next base: position 1,590,550 of record FXXK01000053.1, read on the forward strand.
GGGCAATTAGCATTATATCTTCTGATGCACAAGCTATGGGTCGTATTGGAGAGGTCCGTAATTCCTCCTTTTTTTCTTTTGTTAGATTTTTTTTCTTCCCTCATGTAGTTCTGTCTAGATGACTCTATTGATGCTTGCAATTGAAATTAGAAAATTCTGTCTGATTTCTTATCAAAAAATAAAAGAAAATTCTGTCTGATAAAACAGGCAACCAAACATTAGAACATCAGGACATGGTAGCTTGACTTGATAGTGAGCATTTCAAGATATTGTAATTGGTGAGTAAGACAACACCATTTTTTAAAGTAACTAAGAAATCATCTTTGAAGTATGGAGACAGGCATGGGTGCAGATATGGACACTCAACATGACGTTGGCACTTAAACAAGACAAATCCCACTTAGGATGTAGGACAACAGGGATGCCTGACGCTAAAGTGATGTGTTTGTTGCCAAAGTCTATTTTTGGAAATTTATGATGTTGGAAAGGTTGCAACTTAACTATGGAATATTAGCATTGTCTTGAGTGCACACCAACCCATGAATTCTTCATAATGTTTTGTTGAAGATAGAAACTTACGATTTGATCCTCCTTGATTTATGCTTATTATTATTCTGATTTTATGTTGATTTGATTACATTGTAATATTTCATTATTCCTTTCCATATTAGGTTTTAGGTCTTTTCTATTTAACTTATGTAGCGGTATGGAACTTTACGATGGAATAAGAATTCTTCTCTCAATTTCTCAATTTCTCTTCTTTACTTAGTACTAAAGCAAAGGTCATAAGTTCGAACCTTGACTTCACAATTCACCCTATTTCAGTTAAATATTTCACATGTTAGGTCTCACCTATTAAAAAAGAGCTTGAGCCCACACGTGAGGGAAAGTTCTGAAGTATTGATTAAATGATTGAATTTATTTCTTCTTATCAGCTTAAGCTTTTGGGACATATGGTGATTTAACATGTTTATCTTTAATCTTCACTTCATTTCTGTGGCACATTTTTTTGCATTTGTTCTGATGTTTATAGTTAACAACACTGCTAATTTTATTTCATCTGAAAAGCTTAGGTTTCACAATCTCTTTTCTTACCAGGTGATAAGCAGAACTTGGCAAACTGCCCACAAGATGAAGCTACAAAGAGGATCGATTGACCCTAGTGGACCAAACAATGACAACCTTCGTATCAAGCGATACATCGCAAAATACACTATAAATCCTGCAATAGCTAATGGGTTTTCTCAATATGTTGGTTCAGTTGAGGTATGATAGTTCGGATATCTATGAGCTCAATTCCAATGTGAGCCGCACAGAAGTATAAATATGTAATTACCTTTTTTTATTAAGAATCCGTTTGGCCTTACAATTTTGCAGGTCAAAAGTGTATTTTTAAACAAAATCGCAAAAAAAGTCATATTTGGGAGTACGTTTGAAAAAAATGACGATCGCCAAGCAACGGAGTGCGTTTTTAAAAACACACGATTTTAAAGGTCAAAACTGTTATTTTAAAGACTGAATTACGATTTTACCAAACACTTAATTTTGTTTTTAAAAATCGTGTTTTCATTAACTACATTTTGAAATTGGCATTTTTTAAACAACATATTTTGAAACTGCTAAACCAAACATACCCTAAGTTATATATTTCATGGATGAAAATCAAAATGGGACAAAAGCATACAGCCCTTGCATGATACTTTTTTCAGTTGGCCCTGCCATAATATCCCCAATATGGAAAGATCCAACCAATTCAAAGTTAATTTTTATTTATACTTCTAAATATAGTTGACTGCAGTCATATTATTCTGTTAAATCTTGACATTGTAGATGGCTTCTGGATGGGATCCATCGGGTTCAGATGATCGATTGAAAATTTTACATTGTATCTGATATTAAGGTAGTGGAACAAATAGTTTTTCCCTTTCATCATATCTTTTGTTTCTGCAGGTTGGGAAGTTAGCCGATCTTGTTCTATGGAAGCCGTCTTTCTTTGGTGCAAAACCAGAAATGGTAATAAAAGGTGGTGCAATTGCTTGGGCTAATATGGGCGATCCAAATGCTAGCATTCCCACACCTGAACCGGTAAAGTTTGCTATTACATCTATATTCTGGAGCATCTTATGTGATAGATTTGACAGGCATGACTTATAAGCATCCGGAAACTGTTTTGATGCTGAATACATAAATGAAATTGACAGTGTTGGAATCTTCTCATTGTTGGGTTGGAACCTTAACCTGCTACTTGATCATAATTCTGAGTCTGAGGTGATGGTTGTGCTCACCTCTGAGTTTTCTACAAAAATCAACCTGCTTAGAGAATTCTAACATTAAAATGTCTAACATACTTTTCTATGGTTAGGAAAATTGCATCTATAGGCTCTAAAGAATTTTATAAATTGCATATGACATCAGTCCCAGTAGTTCTGCTGTGTGATTAACACAGAACCCAAGATAAATGGCATCAAGTTCCTTTCTTAAGACGAGAATGTTTTCAGGTAATAATGAGGCCTATGTTTGGAGCATTTGGCAAGGCTGGAAGTTCTCACTCCATTGCTTTTGTCAGCAAGGCATGGATCTTTTCTCTCTCGCCCCCACTTTTTTCTCTCTTTCTTTCTTCTAAATAACTTTGTCTGTTAATTTCCTTCTCTTTTCTCCATACAAACAGGCAGCTTTAGATAATGGAGTTAAGGCCGCGTATAGACTCGACAAGAGGGTGGAAGCTGTGGGCAATGTTACGCGACTAACCAAATGTGACATGAAGCTCAACGATGCCCTTCCAAACATCACGGTGGACCCTGAGACATACACGGTGACAGCAGATGGCGAGGTTCTTACCTGCACTGCAGCCACCACAGTTCCTCTTTCTCGGAATTACTTCCTCTTTTAGGCGTTGGTAGTATGTCTGAGCCTCAATCATTTTATGCTTTAAAAACAAATTTATTAAACTGAAAACAAATCATGATCCTTCCAAAATAAATGAAATAGCACTTTCCTAATCGAGGTCCCTTTTACTGGACGCCTCTACCACATTAGAACACTTGCGCACTAGCAAGTGCAAACCTCAGTGCTCCCTTCACCACCATTTGTTCTTGGGACGTGGTCCGCAAATATTTAGACCCAATTATAAGTGGCCTCTACCACTTGATTTGTCATCTCAGTTTACCTTACTTTTTTTTTCTTTCTTTTGGGAAGAAAAAATAGACAAAAAGTTTGTAATCATGCTTTGGTTCCGAATAATTTGTTTCTTGATGGGATCAATTATGCAGTGTCCCGTGTGCGCCACTAAATGTGTGCCATGTTTCATCCGCCACTATCAGTTGTAGTGCTTGACGGTTCATGTCTCAGGCTGATGCTTAAAATGATCGAATTTGGCTGCTTCCAGTGAAAAATCAGGAGACTTTTTGTGAAAGAATAAATTATGGAGACGGAATCATTCAAGTAGAATTCCAGGTTTTTTTTTTTTTTTTTCACTTAAAAGCATTCTCTACCGTTTATTTTTCTCAAGAAGATTTCCAAAATAAATAAATAAATAAACTGGAGAGTCCAAACTCAAACTCAAAATGATCTTTTGTTAGTATTTTTTGTCATCAATTTTATTTTATTTTTATGTTATTGTAGTATCCTACGCATTTCCCATATGATAATTCCCTCACTCTCTGGCCTAGAGATTAAACAATATGAAATTTAGTGAACCAAATTAAGAAAAAAATTTGGAATTTTTTTTTATCCAAGTAGGCATATGCACATGTGATCATGAAAATGAAGTCTCAAGAAGTTTTTAGTTTTTTATTTTTCCAATGGAGTTTTTTTTTTTTAATCTTCATTTGTCTTTTAAATTAGTTAAGATCCACATCATGGTTTTCCCATTTTATTCTAAGGAGATGGGACATGGTGAAGGTCAACAGTGATGACTTTTCGATCTAAAGTTGGCCGGTGAAAGGAAAATTCACGTGGTAAACGCATGAGACAATAACAATAGGCAATTATGGATGACAATTTCTCACCAAAAGAAAAGGAATCAGCCGAATAAAGTTCAATGCAGCAATGACATATATTCATGAGAGATGCATGGCCCACATTGCATTCAAGTGAAAGGGTAATAATGTTATTCAATAGAATGTCATACAACTCGAATGATACAGTTGTAAAAATGAACTTTTGTTTTTTTTTTTTTCACAAGTGTTGATATTAACGATTAATTTTTATTGTCACATCATTAAGATATAAGACAGTCTTATATTAATCTACTAAATAATATTATTCTAAGTATAATGGAGACAAGCATTTCATGGTCAAATTTTTATTTGTTACATTTAATGATACTATGTCTTTTAAAATTTTTAAATAATGTAACAATATATACACCATTAAATCTGTAAAATAGAATTTTAACCATAAAATAACTTTCCATTTCACTTGCAATGAAGAGACCCTGTTCCGTCAAAATCATGGAGGTAGATCCTTGAGTGTGGATGACTTTATGGACTTGGGAGTGGTGAACCTCTAAAGATTAAGCGACAGGATTCTTATGTGTAAGTCCCCGGGGCATGCTTGATTAGCAAATCATGCGAATTGTAATTAACTAATTATTACCAAAAACATTGAACTAAGACGATCCAAAAGACACTGGAAAATCATCCATGTGTATGGACCCTGCTCCGATGCACATGAGTACAATACATATCTGCACAAAAGTTGGCTGAAACGAATGGTTCCCACCATATGATTTCTAGTGATCGTCACTTTTGGCTGATGGTCCAAACTTTGATGCACTGCATAACGAATTAGAATAATCTCTAGTACCCAAATTCAGATTTGATTGTAATTGATTTTGAATTTGATTGTAATTTCCTACTAAGTAACAAATTTGATTGTATTCAAATATGATTTCATACTATTTCAATACTTATCATATTTGTATTATCTTTACCTATCTTAATTCTCCTATAAATATTAGCTTTTTATATTAAAAATATTATTAAGAAATAAAAGCAAGATGTAATCCTTTTGAATAAATATAGGTGTCTAATATCGAACTACTCATAAATTATTGTCTCCAATTTCTCTCTTTATTCTGCTTTTATATGTTATTTTCATTTCATTATGAGTTTCTTTCAAATACTTTATTATATGAGATGATACAATGAGGAAAAATAATTAGGGAGAAGAAGAAACCATTTGTTGATGGGGGAGAGAGAGACAGAGTAAACAAAGTAAGCATATAATTTTTAATTAATTTTCTTTAAGACACGTGAATCAAACAAAAGTGGAAATTATTTTTTATTAATGGATAGTCCTTTTCTTTTTCTTTTTTTTCTGGAGTGGGAGGGGACAATGAAACTACTGTGATTTCACTTGAACTTTGCAATCTCCTCTCCACCAAAACAGGCAACTCTTGAAAAATGGAACTAACATCACATGTTGTACTTGTACCAAACTTTGAAGTGCGGTTAGACATATAAATTATAATAGTTTTAACTTTTGAGGGCCATGTTATCATCGTGGCAACAACCAACAAGTGAAGCTATAACAACCTAGTTTTAATTGCCACTTATAACTTAACGGCCAGGCTATGGCTCTATGAATGAATTTCATGGCTTTAGCTTAAAAAGATATCACTTTCCACATTCCTTGACTATAGATGGCAATGAAGGTGAGCCTTTGGAATGAATTTAGGGTTAAATACTTTTTTATTTTTTTAAGTATCAGTGTTTGCTTCTTTATTGATAGCTATTTTAGTTTGTAAAAGTGTAACAAATGATACATGTGGACATTTTATAAACGTAGTTGGTATTTTCATCTAAAAACTTCACGGCCTACCATGTTAAACCAATTAGTAACTGTCATGTGTCTCATATGTTACATTAATATTATTTAAAAATAAAAATAAAAAATAAAAAAATTATAGAGTTATTGAGACAACTCTTATAGCTGGCATGGGGAAACCACCTCTAATAGCCGTTAGAGTGGTTTGACCATCTCCAAATGACCAAATAGGAGGAGCCGAAACCGCCCCTAATTATGTGAGGTGGTCGAGCTATTCCTATTTTATCATTTAGAAGAATAGGATAAACCATTTTCATGACTTTAAAAGTAATTTGGTCACCCTAAATTGACTGTGATGACCTAAATCACTAATAAGCTTTAAAATTCAATTTCATATGGCTTTCCATATTTGCTGAGTATAGCTTTTGATCTCCAATTGACATGGCCCTGACATTGGCCTCATGTCAAAAATTGTACGACAGCTCATTAAAACTTAGCATAAACTAATCATTTTAATTTTTTCTTAATCCAATATAGGATTGGTTTTTTTTTTTTTTTTGTAAGTAATATAGGATGATTTTTTTTTTTTTTTTTGTAAATAATATAGGATGATTTGACTATTGAAGAAATCTTATTTTGTAAAATGATTTGAATGAAAAAATGAACACATTGATCCAACGCATGGAAAAAAGAGCAGAAAGACAAGTAACGGTAACTGACATATTAGACTTTTTTCTTAATCCAATATAGGATGATTTGGCTATTGAATTAATCTGATGAGAAAAGTTAAAATATTTATCTAAATTCTTCTCTTATTCTTTTAAATTTTATTATTATAATTAAATTTATAAATTTATGTAGGTCTCATATGTAAAATTTATTCATCTAATGATAATAGTGATATTTAAAATAAAATAAAAAAAATTTGAATAAATATTTTAACATTTTTTAAATCTTATTTTGTTAAAGAAAAATGATTTGAATAAAAAAAATGAACACATTTTATCCAATGCATGGAAAAGATAAGCACAAAGACAAGTAACGGTAACTGACATATTAGCATCGGAGGTTGAAGCAGCGGAAGAAAGAAGGGCTATGAATTGAGTTGCTTGAGCTGTTCTTAAGAGATGACCTGGCAGTTCAGTAAAAATAATGGTGGATGTCGGAGGTGCAGGTGATCCGGTCGAATGCACGCACATTGGCAGATAGAGCATGTGTTGATCTTGAGAGAAGCGCGGTGCGTTCGGTTTTCCTTGTTGTGGCTTGGGTTTCTATTAAATTAAAGTATAATATTTTAATAAATAGATCTGCCTAACTCCTTTTTGGACCAAGTAAAGATCTCTCTTCATACCAAAAAACCAAAAAAAAAAAAAAAAGATCTGTCTATCACATAATTTTATATAGCAGATTCCGTGCACGTGTGAAAAAGAGGAACCTTACCCCTAGAGGGAGAAATCCAAAAAAAAGTGCCGGTTGAGAGAGAAGAGATCACTTTCATCTTTTTTCTTCTTTTTAGTCTTTCTCACGTGCGAGACTTTTTGCCATCTTCTATTGCCTTTTTTGGCAGTGGGCACCGCTGTATTTTAAAAATCTTTTGCTGATTTTTAATTTTTTTTATGATTGTGTTGTTTTTTTTCTTGTTGTCGTAGCCCTTGAGTCGAGGACGGTTCTGTTTTCTGACCTTTAGAGTTGGAGAAAAGTAAATCGGTGTGAAAGACTATCTCTCAATATCAGATAAGTAAAATTGGTGTAATTTTTTGCTACCTATATTTTAAATCTAGTAAGTTTGAAACATATCTATTCTTTAACTGATGTTCTACATGAGTGAGCGAAAGATAATGTTATAAATAAATTTTCTTTTTTTTTTTATAACTGTATAAGTTCATATTTTTATGTTATGATTATTTGTGCTTTATAAAAACTTTTTGTTTCTAATTTATTATTAATATATCATGAAAGATTCACTATATATATATATATATATATAGCAGATTTCAAGTAATTTTTCATATAAAAAGGCATCTGACAAAAGAAAAAAAATAGCAAGACAGTGGTAAATACTAAATATTCACCTAAAGAATAGATCTTCTACGTGACTGTATTTGTCCTTTGCGAAGGTTTCAGTATCCAATTGGTATGAAGACGGTTCACCAACCGGCAGGTCTTTCTTTTTTATTTTTTAGATAATTTTTCCATCACATTTTACTCGTTGGCGACTTTTCTTACCTCTACCTTTGGACATTGAGAAATGTCACACATTAAATTATTAAAGCAATTGCAATTTTCGCAAGTCACACGCTCCTCACAAGCGCGTTTCCGACGCATTAAAAAAAAAAATTAAAAGCACTAATGGTAACTTTTTTAAAAAAAAAAATTTCAGAGAATTAAACTATTTATTATTTTTTTATTTAAATAATTTTTACAATAACTTTCTTTATTATTTTTCATACTATTTAAATATTTTTTAAATTAAATGTTAAAAATAGAGATAAAAATAAAAATTATTTAAATATTATTTTAAAAAAATAATTGAGAAAAGAGAAAGAAGAGAAAAAAAATTTTAGATTAAATTAATGTTAAGAAAATTAAAAGTAATTTTCTAAATGAAAAGAACAATTTTTAGTTTCTTTATTAGTGTTTTTCTAGTTTAAGAAGCTATAAAAATTTTTTTAAGTCTTTTTAACAATTTTGCTTATACTAGAAAAAGGAATAAAATTTAAAAGAAATTATTTCTAGTGTTCTACAAACCACGTGGAACAGCGTCCATGCACGGCCACTTTCCAACCAAAGCATTGGACCGTTCGTCCACGCTCCCATGTTTGCGAGTCTCGTTGCATTCCCCACCAGCACTGATCGAAGCCTTATAGAAAACAACCTCAGCAGGTCGACCTCACACTCCTCGTCCGCTGTTGTCTGTTCCACTACTATCTGGCTTCAACGACTGCTTTTGTCAAGTCCAGTAAATAAACAACACCTGTGATTTGCAATATCAACCAACGTCCTCTATTTCATATACTGTATCTCGGCAACTGTGAGTCAAACTGTCAAAGAGTTTTTACACGTCCGCTGAAATGTTGACGGTCAACCCAGCCGGTCCTTCGAAGTCTGACATCGCCGGAAGGGTCTTCCGGCAAACTCCGGCGATCTCCGGAGAGAGCCCCAGAGCCAGGAGGTCCCGGATACGGGTCAAAGGGAACGGGTCAATCTGGGCAGTGATCAGCAGTGGGGACAAGGCTTTGGACGCTGCGAGTCCATTGGAGAGCAAAGAAAGTAATGGGTCTTTGTTGTCTTCGGGAGGAGGGATAGAAGTGAGGGCAGTGGTGACAGTGAGGAAGAAGATGAAGGAGAAGATCACGGAGAAGTTAGAGGATCAGTGGGAGTTTTTTGTCAACGGGTTTGGCCAGGGGATTCTCATTCAGCTCATAAGCGAAGAGATTGATCCCGGTTAGTAGTCTTCTAGCTTTTTCTTTTTCTTTTCTTTTTTTTTTTTTAAATTTATGTCAAACTTCGGACTCGTACAAAGCGGTCTTCTACACGAATCGGACAAGGTTCCAACTTCATAGGCGGGCATGATCCCAAGGTTCCAACTTCAAAGGCGGGTATGACCCAAGAAATTGTTTAAACTCAAAGAAATTTAGACATGAGGGAGATGTCACCAAGATCAAGACCTTATCACTTGAGCTAACCGTTTGGGGTTCTAGTTTTGGTTTTTGTTTTAAGTAAAGGATTTTTTGTGGGGCTAGTGATCATCAATGTTGTGCTTTCTTTCATGGGTGTGGAGGATTTTCATGAAACAGTACGAGGAATATGTGGCCCTTTGGGTTTGTCTGAACAACGGCCAACAATACATAATGGTGTAAGAAAAGTAAAAAGGGAAGAAGGCTGTATGACAATTTTTAAAGTGGGATTTTCATGTCTTTATCTGTATTTAATAGTCTAATCTTTTTTACTAACTTTTGGTTTATGTTCACACATGTTTGAAGGTCCTAATTTTTTAACAGTTTATACTCGCTCATCGTCTATATGAGGGATCTGTCGTTCTAAATTCTTAGTAGCTTTTCATGGCTTTTATGGAAGGGGAACAATATTGCTACATTAATGAAGAAATTCTGGTTATCTTTTTTTTTTTTTTCCACAAAAAATAGAATATTAATGTTATATGTCATTCTTCTTTTTTGGGTTTTTCAATGGAATGCAGGGTTTTATTTCATTCTTTCCTAAAAAATTAGTTGCTGCTTTTTACAGTCACCAATTCAGGAAAGAGTGTGCAGTCCTCTGTAAGAGGATGGTTGACGAGGCCATTGAGCAATCCACACATTGCTGAATATGCTACCAATTTCAGTGTCCCGTATGACTTTGGGTGTCCTGGGGCTATTCTCGTTACAAATCTTCACGGCAAGGAGTTCTACTTGTTGGAGATTGTCATTCATGGTTTTGATGGAGGCCCCGTCTTCTTCCCAGCCAATACATGGATCCATTCGCGGAAAGACAATCCTGAAAGTAGAATTATCTTCAAAAATCAAGTGAGAACTGTGTAATCTGTAAATATATTGTTTTTAACAAAATGCTCACATAATCACATTGTTGTGAACAGGCATACTTACCATCACAAACACCACCTGGCATAAAAGATCTTCGACGTGAAGACTTATTGAGCATACGGGGTAATGGGAAGGGCGAGAGAAAGCCACATGATAGGATTTATGATTATGATCTTTATAATGATTTGGGTAATCCGGACAAGGATGAAGATCTTGCTAGGCCCGTTCTGGGTGTTGAGGAGAGGCCTTATCCAAGGCGCTGTAGAACTGGCCGGCCTCCATCAAAGTCAGGTATGCTGTTGTTTATAGTTCGCGATTTCGTGATTTAAATCAATTCATAGATTTTATATCGTTTTGGAGTACGTTTTTAAAAAACTACAAGTTGAAAACATAGAGAAATTGGCGTTCTCAAATCGCAAGGAATAAGGTGTATTTTTAAAAGCGCACAATTTTAAAGTCTAAAAATTGCTAATTTTGAATCGCACGTTTTGAAATCGCAAACTCAAACAGACATTTTCCTAAGTCTCTAACATTGGTGATGTAACAATCTAAGGTTACATTTGGTACACAGAATGACTATTCCATTAAAAAAAATGAATAATTTTTATTAGAAATAGAAGAAAGTGGAATTGATTAGTCTTGGAATAGCCATTTTCATGGCCATTAAGAAAAATTGAGAGGAATAGCTATTCCCTCATGGCTACGGAAATGATTATTTCAAGTATTATAGTATATGTATACTTTAACACCGAGGTTATTTTATTCTACTTTTTTCATTCTTAATAAACACTATTCATTTTTTCTAATGGAATAGTCATTCCGTGTGCCAAGCATACCCCTTAAGTGTTACTGTGCAATGTTTTTGAGGTGCATTTTCTCCTATAGTTAATATTAATTATGTTTGTATTGATCCACTTGGGTGGAAATGAAATAGATCCACTTTCTGAGACCAGGATCGAGAAGCCCCATCCAGTGTATGTTCCTCGGGATGAAACTTTTGAGGAGATTAAGCAGAATACTTTCTCGGCAGGAAGGTTGAAAGCTGTGATTCACAACCTTATACCATCTATTGCTGCTACATTGTCGAATTCGGACATCTCTTTTAAGTGCTTTTCTGATATCGATAAGCTATATAATGATGGTTTTCTCTTGAAAGATGACGAGAATAAAGATATAATTGAGAATCTGTTAGTGGGCAAGATGGTGAAACAGGTTGTGAGCATTGGCGAAAGGTTGTTTAAGTATGAAACCCCGGCCATTATAAAGAGTTAGTATGCTTGTTCTTCTACCTCTGTCTTCTTTCTAGTTTTGTAAGAAAGCAATTTGTGCTTAGGCTTGTATCTTACAAATTACATCACAGAAGGAAAAAAAAAAAATGAAAAGAAAGAACTTGCAGATCTAAAACATCATTTCTTTCTTGCACCTTATGCGGTTACCATATCCAGGAGATAGATTTGCTTGGTTGCGAGACAATGAGTTTGCACGTCAGGCTTTAGCTGGGGTCAATCCGGTAAACATTGAGGTTTTGAAGGTAATACTAAAACAGCCTGTTATGTGTTATCTTATATAATTTATGTTTATAAGAGTCCTTAAGGTGGAATTATTTGCAGGAATTTCCAATTTTCAGCAAGCTAGACCCTGCTGTCTACGGCCCTCCAGAGTCGGCTCTCACAAAAGAACTGATAGAGGAAGAACTCAATGGACTGAGTGTGGAAAAGGTATAGATATCTGCTTGCTTTATGATATCTGGATTTATATACTCTCCTCTTTCTTATATATGATGGTTCATTTCGTAGAAAGAGGCATGGCCATTGTTTTTGACTGAGAAGAAAAACGATATTTGATATTCATGTGTGTCTTCTGTTTTCTGTTTGCCAAGGTGCCTAACTTTATCTGTTACAACTTCATATTTGTGGTGCACCTAAAATGCGATAAAAACAAACATGAATTTGTCAATCAGGGCATATCTATCCTGTAAATTTTGTCTTTATATTTCTAGTGTTTTACCAAACTTTTTTACTATGATTGGTCTTTCACATTTCTCCGTAAGCTCAAAGCAATAGATTGAGCCAGTATGCTGCATTATTTTCTTTTTCATTATTTCACTCCTTCACTCTTTGAAAGACTGAACCAACTATGGTTGCAGAAATCCAAAACTGAGTATAACATTTTTTGTTCTATGGAAGTATTTCTTTCTTTCTATATATAAATATATCTCTGCCTCTCTAACTCTGCCTCTAAAACATCTGACAATACAGGCTATTGAGGACAAGAGACTGTTTATACTCGACTACCATGACATGCTTTTGCCTTTCGTCAAGAAGATTAACTCTTTGCCTGACAGGAAAACTTATGCTTCTAGGACAATTTATTTCTATACCAAGGCTGGTTTTCTGAGGCCTATAGCTATCGAGCTTTCACTTCCCCCAACGCCTTCCTCACCTCGAAATAAACATGTTTACACTCACGGGCATCATGCTACCACGCATTGGACCTGGAAGCTAGCCAAAGCTCATGTTTGCTCAAATGATGCTGGTGTCCATCAACTAGTGAATCACTGGTAAAAAGATGAAAGCTACAAAGTTTTAGATTATACTATATCAAACTAATTTTGATCAAATTGAAATTATGCTTGAACCTATTGTAGAACTGATGTTGGGATCACATTATCAGAATTAGAAACCTTGGTTAGACAAAAGAAATGGTGCATTCACACAGATTCTTTACATGCTTCATAAAGGAAGATAACATATGAAGACTGCTAATCTGTCAGTGATTTGTGTGTTCAGGTTGAGGACTCATGCTTCCATGGAGCCTTATATAATTGCAACTCATAGGCAGCTCAGTTCAATGCACCCCATTTACAAGCTGCTCCACCCTCATATGCGCTACACGCTAGAAATTAATGCACTCGCACGGCAAGGTTTAATTAATGGAGGGGGAATAATTGAGGCTTGTTTCAGTCCAGGAAAGTATGCCATGGAGCTTAGCTCTGCAGCCTACAAGAGTTTTTGGCGATTTGACATTGATGCATTGCCAGCAGATCTTATTCGGAGGTAGGTTTCTAATACAATGAACAGACAATTCCCATAGTTTGTCTACCTTAGGTTCACTGCCGGCCTTCCGGTAGAGCAAACGATATGGTTAATGCTTGTCTTGATTTCAGGGGCATGGCAGTGGAGGATCCTTCGATGCCGTGTGGTGTGAGACTTGTAATTGAAGACTACCCTTATGCTGCAGATGGCCTCCTCATATGGTCGGCAATTGAAGAATGGGTAGAGACTTATGTCAACCATTTCTACAGTGAGCCAAATTCTGTCACATCTGATCTTGAGCTCCTAGCCTGGTGGGATGAAATTAAGAACAAGGGTCACCATGACAAAAAGAATGAGCCCTGGTGGCCTAAACTGAATACCAAGGAGGACTTATCTGGTATTCTTACCACAATGATTTGGATTGCTTCTGGTCAGCATGCAGCTATCAACTTTGGGCAGTACCCGTTCGGAGGATATGTCCCTAACCGTCCTACCCTTTTGAGAAGACTCATTCCACAAGAAAAGGACTCTGATTATGACAAGTTTATTCTAAATCCTCAGCATACTTTCCTGTCTTCCTTGCCTACTCAACTTCAAGCGACCAAGGTAATGGCAATTCAAGACACCCTATCGACTCACTCTGCAGATGAAGAGTACCTGGGTCAGGTGAACCTGCTACACAGCCAATGGATCAATGATCATCAAGTTTTGAAAATGTTCAATAAATTCTCTGCTAGACTAGAGGAGATAGAGGAGATAATAAATGAAAGAAATAAAGACGCTCATCTTAAAAATAGAAGTGGTGCAGGTGTTCCCCCCTATGAACTGCTTCTTCGCTCTTCTGGGCCGGGAGTCACTGGCCGTGGAATCCCCAATAGCATCTCTATTTGATGACTTTAGCCAGTGTGAATGTTTCCTAGGTCCTCCCTCATTTTGTAGTTAGCCATCTTTGGTGCTTACTATTGCTTTGCCAAAAGCCTGTAAATGTAGGAGTCCTTTATGAATATTCTTAAACTTTCACCATTATAAGTACATCTTTTCAGTTTGTGTTTTGGTGACTACTGCGACCTCCCTACTTAAAGATGTTGTAAAATGCACAAAGACAGCTGATGACACTGGCACACAATCAAGTAAAAGAAAAATGTGGGAGCAAGACTATCGGATTTGTTATGCTTTTCTTCAAGTGGCGGGTAGGGATATTCTTGGCTGTGAGGATACTTTTTAGCCGATTAGCTGATTTCTAAGGGGAACTTGGGTGTTAATTTGTGTTAAGTACCTTTCATTTGAAAAGTTTGAGTTAATTTAATTATTTAATTAATATTTAATAATTTTTTATTGTAAAATATTTAATTAAAATGATAGATAAATTAAAGAGATGATATTGAATTATTTATTCTATTCTGATATTATGTTAAATTCTATCCAATAATAAATAGGTTTGACACAACCTTATCGAAAAATGGGTTGAGCCCCGTTGAATTTGATCGAATGCTCAACCCAAGTGTTTTTCTTTCTTTTAGTTTTTGAAGAAAAACAAATTGAATAGAATGTGAGTTGCTCCCGTTATCCAAAAGCTTAATCACAATTAAATATGATTTATACTTTTACCAATAACAAGTAAGCGATAAATTAACTTACGAACTTTTGATTTAAATCTCCTGTTATTTTTTGTTCAAAAAAAATAAAGCAGAAATAATAATAAGAGTTGTGAGAGGAGCTCCCTTGCTCGAGCAAGAGGAACCCTCAAGTGGGCTCCATATTTAAGAAAGCTCCTCTCACTGTCTCACATATCCTGGCGTAGAACTTGAATGCTTCAATTCGGATAAAAATAGTATCTCAGCTTAGTGTTTTTCTGATCCCCCAAATGAGCCGTGGATACTCTCCTGTATTTATGCTCCCCCGAAAAAATGTGACAGAAGTGATTTTTGGCAGTCTTTTTCTTCTGTTGGGACTAATTTTGATGGATCGTGGCTCTGCATTGGGGATTTTAACAACATTTTGGACCAATCTGAGAAATTGGGTGGCAGAGCCCATGCCAGCTCTTCAAGATGCCCCTTTAGATCCTTCATTGATCTTTTTGGAATGATTGACCTCGGTTTCACAGGTAATCCTTTTACCTGGACCAACAATAGACAAGACCAAGCACTCATCAAGGAAAGGTTGGACAGAGGTATTGCTTCTAGCCGATGGATACACCTTTTCCCTTCCTTCTCATTACTCCACCTCCCTGCTCTCTCGTCTGATCATAACCCAATCCTACTAAATACCACCCTTTCCTCCCCCTTCTCCCCCAGACCCTTCAAATTCGAAGAGTTTTGGACAAAATATCCCTCCTGTGCCCAAGTGATTGCCGCAGCCTGGGATATTGTTATCTCAGCCATCCTGGATTTCGCCTCACTAGAAAACTCAAACACACAAAAGCTGCTCTTAAGAGATGGAACTCTCTTTACTTTGGGAACATACAGTCCAATATCAAATCAACCCTTTTGCTTCTTGATCAAGCTCAACAAGCCCTGCCTTCTCCCAGCTCTAGAGAATTGGAATCTAAATTGAAGCAGGACTTAGAGGATCTGTTACTAAAGGAAGAGATTTTGTGGCGCAACAAGTCCAGAGAAGCTTGGTTAACCTGCAGAGACCTTAACACCAAGTATTTCCATACTTCAACTCTCATCAGAAGAAGAACTAATGCTGTGGATTTCCTCAAAACTGAGTCTGGAGCTTGGCTCTCGGATAGAGCTTCCATTGGGGCCACTTTTGTAAAGCACTTCTCAACGCTGTTCTCTTCCTCTGCCCCTAATATTGAAGAAGAGATGCTGAATCTCTTTGAGCCTACCATTTCGGATCTTGATAATGAGACCCTATGTTCTATCCCATCAGAAGAAGAAATTTTTCAGGCTCTCTCAAGCCTAGGCCCAACCAAAGCGCCAGGGCCTAATGGTTTCACTGCCCTTTTCTTCAAGAAGCACTGGTCCACTGTTAAACATGAGGTTTTGGAATATGTATGGCATTTTTTCTAGAATGATCATCTTCTAAGGGAGCTGAACCACACCTTCTTAGCCCTTGTCCCGAAAATCAGTGGCCCTCATTCAGTCCATCACTTCCGCCCTATAAGTCTATGCAACATTGTTTACAAGATCATAACCAAAATCCTTGCAAACAAACTCAAGGTGCTTTTGCCGAAGATCATCTCCCCTCTACAATCAGCCTTTGTTCCTCACCGCAACATACAGGACAACTCGATTTTGGCTCATGAGTTGATCCACTCTTTCAAAAACAAGAAAGGCAGAGGCGGATTTATGATTCTAAAAATGGACATGGAGAAGGCTTTTGATAGGATGGAGTGGAATTTCCTTCTTGCCATCATGACAAAACTAGGGTTTCATCCTACTTGGGTGAATTGGATTAAAATATGCATCTCCACTCCCTCTTTCTCCATCTTGATCAATGGAAGTCCTTTTGGACTTTTTTCCTCATCCCGTGGCCTACGGCAAGGAGACCCGCTCTCCCCATTTTTGTTCATTCTTGTATCGGAGGTTTTCTCTAGACTTCTCTTCAAGGAGGAAGCGGCTGGGAATCTAAAGGGCTTGAAAATTGGCAGAAATTGTCCTGCAATCTCCCATCTCCTGTTTGCGGACGACCTTCTGGTATTTGGTCGTGCTACTAGTGCTGAGGCTTCTTGTATCAGCAATTGCTTGGAGAAATATTCCAAATGGTCAGGCCAGGCCATCAACACCACCAAGTCATCCATCCATTTCAGCAAGAACACTATTCACAGCAAAGCAGCAGCTATCCTGGAAAGTCTTCCCTTCAATCCCGATGCTCCTAAATCAATCTACCTCGGCCTTCCTCTCTTGTTTGGTAATAAAAAAGCTGGCACTTTCAACTGCATTCTTGATAAGGTTCGGAGCAGGATGGAAGGTTGGAGAGCAAAATCTCTCTCTCAAGCAGGAAGGTCCATCCTCATCAAATCAGTTGCATCCTCCATCCCCTCCTATGCAATGGGAACCTTCTTACTGCCCAAGACGTTCTGCAGCAAGCTTGACAGGTTGTTTAAAGACTTCTGGTGGGGATTTTCTCCAAAAAAGGCCCGTAACCTAAGCCTCAAATCTTGGCAGTCCATTTGCCTTCCTAAAGCATTGGGAGGTCTAGGCTTCAGGCTAATGAAAGATGTCAACTTGGCACTCATAGCCAAGCTGGGATGGAAAATCCTCTCAAATTCCACGAGTAGCTGGGTGCCACAATTGAGAAGTAAGTATCTGCACTCCTACTCCTTCTTCTCAGCTCCTTCCCCCCCCCCCTCTTGTTCTTGGCTATGGAAGGGAATTCTTCAATCCAGAAGCCTTCTTTCCCAAGGTGTCTGCCACCGGATCCATAGAGATTCCACCCTTTCCATTTGGGATTCCCCATGGATTCCATCCATTCCTTCCTTCAAGCCCATCCCCAAAGATCTATCCAACCTCTCTCTGCCCTCACTGGCAGTGAGAGACCTTATGCTCCCAACCCAATCTTGGAATCTCCCCTTGCTCAACTCCCTTTTTGAACCTTCTACCATCCGAGAAATTCTGAAACTCTCCATTCCCTTATCCAATTCGTCTGAATTTATTTGGACCCCCTCCCACAATGGCATATTTTCTTCAAAATCTGCCTACTCCTTGACCTGCAGCCTTCGTTCTCCCCCCCAAATCCATTCGGCTTTCACCCCCTCATCCTGGAAATTATTATGGAAGTTAAATCTGAATGCTTGGCTTTCTCTTTTCTTATGGAAAATAGCTTGGGATTTACTTCCAACAAAGTCTAGGCTAAACAAAATTCTCAGCATCCCTCCAAATGATCTGCTATGCCCCCTCTGCAAAACCGAAACAGATTCCACTTCCCATCTCTTTTTCAAATGTAGTTTTGCTAGAATTGCTTGGAGGAACTCCTTATGGCCTCTAGACTCACTTGCTTGGGCTTCAATTGAGGTTGCCGATTGGATCAAAGGGCTCTTATATCCCTCTAAATTTTTTGGTATTCCCCCTAAGGACGCCCATCTATTCCAAATTTATGCTGCTGTTTTGTGTGACCTTCTCTGGTTCAGCAGGAATAAAGCAATACATGAAGGCTCTATACCCAATCCGATGGAGTTAGCTTACACTATCAAGAAGACCTCCCTTGACCACTTCAAAGCTTGGAAGTCGTCCTCTGTGCCTTCTCGGGAAAAATGGTGTACTCCTCCGGCTGGAACTTTTTCCATCACTTTTGACACTGCTATAAGAGAGACCTTCTCTGTGCAAGCAGCAGTTTGTAGAGATTCATATGGCTGCATCATCAAGGCAGTTTCTCAAATTAGCCCTGCTTGCGACTCTAATTTTGGGGAAGCCTTAGCTGCCCGTTTAGCTGTCTCCCTGGCAGCTTCACTTAATATCAGCACATTTATTTTAGAAGGTGATTCGCTTGTGGTCATTATGGCGCTACAGCACCCTTCTATTATCCAAGACTGGAAAATTGCTGATATCATTTCCGACACTCTGCGATCCATACCAGCCTCTTCCTCTTGGAAAGCTAGAAAAATACACAGAAGTGCAAACTTCTGCGCCCATCATGTGGCTTATTGGGCCGCAGCCCGATCTCACTCAGGCTGTATTCCCACTTATTTTCCTTCTCCCCATTGTAGTGGACTTGATCCACCTTCCTGTTTGGCTGTGTTGTAATTTCTCCTTGTACTTACAAAAAAAAAAAAAAAAAAACATATCCTCGTAATTAAAAAAAAAAAAAAAGTAAGATAAGAGAAAGGATTCCTAACTTGTTGATGCTTAATTTGGTAGTGTAATGCGTATCGGGAAAGTTTATATAGAATAAAAATAACAAATTAATAGTTAATAATGTACTTTAAAAGTAAATAATGCCTCAGAAATCCGCCATTTAAACAATTTTCTATTTGTTTGTAGGTAATATTTGTCTGTTTGTTTCTCGTCATTTAAACAATTTTCTATTCCCCACAAAAGCTGGACAAACTAAAAATAAAAGCAAAGGCGATTCCACAAGTTCCCAAGTCCAAGTTTTGGGAATTGGGGGTACGAAGTCAGAGCAAAACATAAAATAAAGATCAACTACTACGCGACCAAATATCCATGTTCTCTTTACATCCAACGGCTGTGATTCTGTGAATAGAAAACTCCACACTGCCCAAGTTTGTTAACGTTGGTGGTCAATAATAACAAAGGAAATTACAATCATCCAACGGCTATAACTCATTTAGGAACGTAAAATTCAAACTGTCCCAATGATCTGCGTCGCACACGTTATACTTTTCATATGATATTCCTTTCCGCCTTCTGAGGTTTTATTAGCTCTGGAAGGAACTGGTAGATCACCGATTTACCTGTGTTTGGTCTGCTTTTGACCCTTGCAAATCCGAACACCCAATTCCAGGATCTTCACTGGGTCTCCGCCATTTCTCATACAAATCTTTGAATTAAGAACTAATCTCATGGCTGATCTTCAGGTTGTACAAACAGAGGACCCTCCCGCCCAGACCCCACTCCTTAACTCGAACCAAAACCACACACGCCAACGGCCACAAGAAGATGAAGAAGGCCAAAACGAAGAGACCGATTTGGAGCTGAGCCTCAAAAAGTTGGAAAAGTTTCTCACTTTCCTCGGGTTCAACCAGTCGTCGTTGTGGAGCTCCGCTCTGTCTTGGGCTGCTTTCTTGCTCATAGGTGTGGCTCTCCCTGTTGTGGCGCTAGAGCTCTCCGACTGTTCGGATTGCGAGGAGTACCAGATAAAGGGTTTCGAGCTGGAAATCGTGGCCTCGCAGGCGTGCCTCGCCGCTGTTTCTTTGATCTGCCTTTCCCACAATCGTCGCAAGTATGGGATCCGGAGGTTCCTATTCGTTGACCGGTTCAGTGGTCAAACGACACGGTTTCGTGACGATTACGATAAGCAGATTTGGGTGAGTATCTGTTTCAACTTCTATGAGTATGTATACTGCTTTTGCTTGTGTGAAGTTGTGCTTTGAATTAAGCAATATGAGAATCCAATTTGTTACCCATGCAGTTTTGGTATCCCCCGATCAACCCTAATTATGAGGATGGTCTATGCTAATGAGTTTGAAACCCAATTCAAGTTCTTTTTTCGTCTGTTCCCAATTTTGTAGAAATGCTTATGTGTAACAATAGTTGAAAATCGATAGGATTATATAATTGTCAGTGACGTTTATTGTGAGAACATAATGTGCTTGCCAAAATTACCGTGTTTTCCTTTCTATTCAAATCTTCAAAAGAAGCTCATAGCACATGCACTTATCTGTAGTTATTAATTATGTGGTGATATGTACTCCATTTTAAACATTTTCTTTTCCTTCTCTAGATTCTTTTGTAAAGATTTTCAAAATCAATAATAAATTCCTTATATGTTTTGGGCTTTTGTTAGTATGATTTAGCAATGAAATGATTTGGATTGCAGGATTAGATCAAGTTCGATTTAATGGTTAAGATTAATTAATCATTAGCAAAGGATGTGTCTTTTGTAAAATATGTGATCTTTGAAATCCAACAGTCCAAATTAAGTGATCGGTGAGATCAAACTGTTAAAATTAAATGATCATTCATTTTGGAACAATGTATCTGTTTATAAAAGACATATTTTCATGAGAAGACACTTACTTAGCTCATGAAAATATACCTATTCATGAAAAGGCACATGTTCAAGAAAAATACCTATTCATTGTGAAAAGAAACCTCTTCATCCAGAAAAGGTACCTACTCAAAATAGTCACCTGGTTGGTAAAAAGGTGTCACTAAATCCATAAATAGCTATTTCAGTTGCAAAATTTTATCATCCAAAAACAATGCATTCTCTCATTCTCTCTCTCAAATGACTTTCATTACTCTGGAAAACGTTTTCTTTAAATTATCATTAGAATTTATTTACTGCCTAAACAAATTTCTAATCTCTTAACATAATAGTATCTCTAAGGGTATTCGGGTTTAACTTTGTTTGTGCATAACGCAGTTAAACAACATATCAGATCTTGGGCTTCATTCTATCCAGGAGGCGAATTTGCTGTAACCTAATGCACACCAATACATTGATCTGGTGGAGGCAAATATTTTCTTAAGGATAGTGACTTTGTTGCACACCTTGAAGCAATCTGATATTCATTTCTCTTACAGCCTCAACGGATTTTCTCCAACAAATTCACTACTCTTAATAGCAAATACATGTATCTTGTCAAGCATACACAAGTAGTTGTTGGTGCTTCAAATGATTTCTCATCTCTGAATTTGAAGCCAGATTTACCTCTTCAGTGTTGTTGTCGTAGAATTCTAATTCATGTTTTACTAAGATAATTTATTTTCATAGGGTTCTTTACGCTTGCTCATTTATTGGGCACTGCCATGTGTCATTCTGAAGACTGCACGTGAAGTCATCCGCATTATATATGTACATCATGAATCATGGTGGCAGTCAGTTGCTATTATATTAGCTTTGATTATATCCTGGACTTATGTGAGTATGATCTCTCTATCAGCCAGCGTTTTGTTTCACTTGGTCTGCAATCTGCAAGTTATCCACTTTGATGATTATGGGAAGCTCTTGGAAAGAGAATCTGATGTCTTGCTTTTTATGGAGGAGCACACTCGTTTGCGGTATTATCTCTCTAAGATAAGCCACAGATTCCGAATTTATCTGCTTCTAGAGTTCTTTGTTGTCACAGCAAGCCAATTTGTGACCCTGCTGCAGATCACGGCATACAGTGGAGCAATCACTTTAATAAATGGCGGCGATTTTGCAGTAAGTTTGTTACTATTTTTCTCTCTGAGCTTTTCATGCAGAAAAAGGTTTATATGTTAAATGGTATTGGCAGGTGCTTAGTTCATAATGGATCCCTATTATTTCTCTTATTTTCATTATAACCTTTTATTAAAATTTGCTGCTACACATATTCAAGCTTAAATTTTCAGTGTTGTTCCTTCAACTTTCCAGGTGTCCACAATTGTTCAAGTTGTTGGGATTATTCTTTGCTTGCATGCAGCAACAAGAATCTCCCATAGAGCTCAAGGCATTGCATCTCTTGCAAGTAGATGGCATGCTTTTCTAGCATGCAGTTCAACAGATTCATCGTACAACAGAGTTTCCAATAATGTGGGGAACTTGGAGGCTGCGATTCATTTAAACTCCATAGAAATAAATTACTCTGAAAGTGATTTGGAGTCGTTGGATTATGGTCCAATTCCTACAAATGCTCAACTAGCCTCATATATGTCCTCGTATCACAAGAGACAAGCCTTTGGTATGGAATTCACATATCTTGTTTCAATATTACGTCTTCTCCTCCTTCTATTGATTTTCTTCTAATCAGTCAAAGATTAAGAAGTCACGCTTAATTAGATTAGTCACATGATGCAATTTCTCATCTCATACACTCGGTAATGAGTTTCTTGCAGTTTTGGTTCCAGTAATAACTGTTGGCACATGACATATCATATAACATGAAACTAATCAACCAATAAATGCATGTGGATGCAAACCATTTTCTAGAATTTACTCTAATGTTAATTGCACATAGCTAATTTCCATTACTTCCAGTTTAACATAAATTTAATGTGAATATTGTATGAAGTTATCTGTTTATATTCTCTGTGATATACATTGAATCATGTTCTATTTCTTGTTGGTAATGCACAATAGTTGGAGAAATCGAGCAGCATTCCACAATTTGAAAAACAACTGCATCGATGACTTCTGCAGGCACATACTTCATTCTTTTTACAATGTAAATCGAGTAATAATGAAAGTAATCCATGAAAGTCATAACTTGGTTAAGATGTACATGAGCAACTTTTGAGGACTTTGCAACAAAATTTCCTCCTTTAGGTAGTTGTGGTTTGCACTGGTTTTGAATGAACATATCAAACAAAAGCAAGCAGTATAAGCCCTTCTCGGGCCTGGGCAAAGCAGCAAACTCCAGAATGTCACCTGGGAAACCCAATGCATTGTCTGGGGCACACTACACAATAATTAAAGATCTTAGATCTTGACTACACTATATGGTACTCTCTTTTTTCTATAATAGATGTCTTGGTTTGAAATGACACGATAATTACTAAGAAGGTAAAAATATTGTGATTTTCTTAAAATGTCCTTCAACTAGAGGAAATATGGCTTTTAATAAAAACCTTATTTGGTTTTGAAAAAATGTGTATAATTTAGGAAATTGAAGTAAAAACTTACACTTTTAGAAAAAAGATACGTATATCGGAATGTCTCAAATAGAAGAGTAAGATATTAATATTAAGACAAAGGGAGTATGTAATTTCTAGCTCAAGAGGGGAATGGGCTAACATAAATGTAGCTTACAAAAAAAAACAGCATACCTGTTTTCCTGACTGGAAACACATATTGCTTGGACGTTTCAACACCATTTTCGGTATTAGTGACAAAGTTCCCTCATCTATGTACCAACAGAATATTTGGTTCATATATCTTATTTCTGAAAATGGATTCCAACATGTGGATGGTTCTGAAACTTCTTTTACAACTATTCTTAAGCAGATAAAGATTTGCTTGGTTTACGGTAATAATTTTCTGCATCAGTGTGAGGTTAGTTCAGCATATGAAAGCATAGATTTTAGGCAGAATTTTCAGTTTGAATTTTCTTGGGAGACATAAAAGATTTTTATAGTGGTTTTGCTGATTACTAGACAAAAGCAGTATAAATAATTGCTTGTAATTATTAAGTTCTTCTTAGCTGCATGTAAAAGATTAAGGCTTATCCTCGCATCCTTATACATTGAATCACATGAGTATCTTTAGGTGATTTTCTTCCCTCTTAGGGGACTTTTGAGCAAAAGTTCTGCTTCTTGTTGTAGCTCTTTTACTCTTGATTGGATCTTATTATCTTGACAAGTATACACCTAAAGTTCTCAATTTGTAATATTATCACCATAATCACCACTACTCATGAAAGATTTTTCATAGGTTCTTTGGCACTCTAGAAAGTTAGTCTCACATTGGAAAAATGGATTGTCAACATTGAGTAAGTGGATTATAAAGGTGATCATGAGTGCTAAGTTCCACATTGGTTTCTTAATAGGTGAGATTGGGTTTTATAAATGATTTTAGGAAACTTCAATTGTAACTTGACTAATCATTTTAGAGTGACAACGCATATGTGGTTAGCACTTTATCTGAATTATTACAAATAGTATCAAAGCAAGTGAGGACGTCAGGGATTTAAATAGAGCAAATTGTGATACCCTAGAAAATTAGTCTCACATTAGGAAGATGGATTGCCTACATTGAGTGGGTGGATTATAAAAGTGTTTATGAGTGTTAAGTCTCGTATTGAATTCTTACTAAATAGGACTTGGCTTTAAATGTAATTATTGAGAGCTTCAATTTCATTTTGAAGTGATAGCACACATGTGGCTAGCACTTTCTCTAGGTCATTTCAAATGATATTAGAACAACATAAAAACATCATGTGGCACTAAAACACTACATGACATGGATCTGGACAAGGACGTTAGATATTTGAGTGAGAGAGATTGTACCCTATAAAATTAGTCTCATATTGGGAAGATGAATTGTCCACATTAAGTAAGTGGATTATAAAGGTATTCATAAGTGCTAAGTTCCGTATTGGTTCTTTACTATGTGAGACTGGGCTTTATAAATAATTATAAGGAGATTCAATTGTAACATGACTAGTCACTTTGGAGTGATAACACTGATAAGACTAGCAATTTTATTGAATCGTTACAAATGGTATAAAAGTAATCTAGTCACATCATGTTTCGCTAAGACACTGCATGACATAGACCTTGACAAGCGTCGGGGATTTGAGTGGGGCCCGTGGGGGAGATTATGACACCCTAGAAAATTAGTCTTATATTAAGAAGATGGATTGCCTACATTGAGCGAATGGATTATAAATGTGCTCATGAGTGCTAAGGCTTGTATTGGTTCCTTACTAAGTAAAATTAGGTTTTATAAGTGATTCTTGTGAGTTTCAATTATAACTTGACTAGTTCATTTGAAGTGATAGCATAGATGTGGGGTCATTACAAATGGTATTGGTCATTACAAATGATATTAAAACAACCTAGTAACACCATGTGGCGTTGAGGCATTGCATAACATGGACCCTAACAAGGACGTTAAGGATTTGAGTGCGGAAATTGTGACATCCTAAATGTTAATCACAGATTGGAAAGATGGATTGCCCACATTAAATAGGTGGATAATAAAGTTGCTCATAAGATTAGGCTTTATAAATGATTCTATGGAACTCTAATTGTAACTTAACTAATTTTTTTGAAATGATAGTGCAGATATGGTTAACGTTTTTCCTATGTCATTACAGGTCAACTTTCTCAATCCATTAGCTCCGGTAGTAGCACTTCTTTTCTTAGGCTTGAATGTTTTCCTGCCACTCCATGTGTAGTCACTGATGCAACTACATTTTTTATCTTCATTATCTGCTCTAAATGCATAAAGATGCTTCTTACCCATTATTACAGCTTTTCTCACTGAAGTTTTTAACCTTCAACTGGTTGTGTTTTCTACAAAAATGCTTTCCTTCTCTAAGGAGTCCTTTCTTATCTCCTCTGATTTTATGCCAGTCAAATGCATATTAGTGGCATTAGGGCAAGTTTGGTTGTTACTCTCTAACTTGTATGTATCACTCTTGGATATGTCTGATTCATATCTCCATAGCTGAAAAAAACATAAGAGAAACAACATTGTCCGCTGAAGCTTTCTGCTAGGCAGGATCCTATAGATCAAATCAAGCTTGACCTACTTTACTTTTATCATGATTTCCTATACATTATCTTTAGTGCGGGAATCACTCTTTTGCAATTTCTTCCTTTTTTCTTTTCTTTTGTTGTTGTTGTTGTTGTTGTTGTTGTTGTTGTTGTCAAACAAGAAAGAAGTATCATTTTAAAAATTCAGTATAGGCAACTGATGTTTACTCCTTGTTTCACTAAATATTGGTATATAGTTATAATCTGGACCTTGTTCGTGTGTATTTTGTATAGGCAACTGATGTATACCCCTTTCTTTGGTTTTGCAGTAACATATTTGCAGACCAATCATGGAGGGATCACGATTTTTGGATGGACAGTCGATAGAGGTCTTATCAACACCATATTTTTTATTGAACTCAGTTTGGTTACTTTTTTGCTCGGAAAGACCTTGGTTTTCACTTCAAATTGACAATTTTCCCTATACGCCGTGGTTGCTCTTCCCTTCTCCGCATCAGCCACAGGAAATTGAACGTGGTTATTAATTTCACGTAGGAAGTCCCAACTTCCAACTTCTGTTTCAACCTGTTAATATTCATCACACGTGGTTGATGCCATGAAGGGTAACCGGTTCTTTATCACAACATGATTTCATACGCAAGTACTGTTCAATGGAGCCAGAGAATCGGCCTCGTGTTGCAAGCAAATAGCATATACAACTCGGTACATAGGTTTTAAAAATATTTTGTATTTTAGTTTATTTATTAAAGTACATATATATTTTGAAAACAGAAAGCAAAAGACAGAAAACAAAAAAGAATACATGACGTTTCATTTTCATTTTATGAAAGTTTCTCTTTATCTCCTCTTTTGAAAGAGGAGAAAAAGGCAGACCGAATTTTATAACGTGTTGATAAAAGAAAATGGTGACTGTCAAACCCTACTAATTACAAAAGAAGAATGTAAACATTGCAACCGAGTTCATCTCTCAAGAGGATAATATGGACGGATTCCAAAGTCTCTTTCCTAAATGTAGGTGATACAATTGCTGAGACAAAGGCAAACCTTGTCACAAGTCTTCATATCTACCGCCATATAGCAGGATGCTTTTAAAGGCCCAAATCTCTAGCAAAGCCCCTCCTCACATGTATCACGATGGCTTCTGCATTGTATCACTCTAATCAAAGTCACTAAGAATAATTCCGCCAACCACCAATACATATTTGCAAAGGTAGCTGCGTTCATTAAACCAAGTCTTGTACCGCCTGTAAGTTTAATAGGCTCGAACAATGGGAATAATAACGAACGGTTACAGAAAGAGCAAGGATTAGAGATTTACAGTAAAATAAACGTGGAAACCAGACAAAACAAAAATAAAAAATAAAAGACGCTTCAAGATCGAGGTGGTGCTCTACCTAAAAGAGCGTAGAATTTCCCTTTTTTTTTTCTTTTATAACCAGAACATTTACCTACAACTTTTTTAAGTAAAAAAGAATGATGAATTCAATTTAATGCCCTCATGGCACGTAACCTGCTAAACCATCTATGGCCAACTGCATGAATTCTTGACCTTTTTTTTTTTTTTTTTGAGTAATGTTAGACCAGTTGTTGGTCTAACTCTTTTACAACTTGCAAACATGTGTCAACCACTAAAAAAAAAATTAAAACCCTACAATCACATACTAACACCTGTAAGCAAGTAAAAAAAAAAATTGTAAACCAGCTAGGTCTACCATTATTCTTCTCTTTTTTCTCCGGTTGGTTGCCTGAAATACTTGCAACGGTTACCAAGACAAACTTAACACTCACCGGGCTATAAATTCTAGATGCCAAAATTCAAACGGGCTGCCAAATACAGCACAATATCGTTAACACTACTGCAGTACCATCACCGACCTGACAGGCTGATAGGATCAATGGGAGCAACTGCGACCAGGCCTCCACTAAATGTATGAGCAAAATGAGCCGCATACAGGGGCAAAGTTTCCCAGCCAAGATCCTGTTTGACCTCATTGTGAACAACCATTACAAAACATATAACATGTTCACTTTTCTATACGGCTTATACCAACTGAATCTCCTTTATTGGTCTAGTGAATGGAAAGTGGACACTATCATAATTTTCCCATCTCCAGGAAGCCCACTCCTCCAGCCGTGCCTATAATACAAGTATACAACACAAACAACTACATAAAAGATATCAACAGCTCGACACCATTAAACAAAGTATCATACAGGATCTGACAAAGAAATCTAAAGAAAATAAGTTAAACCCATAGGAGGGAACAAATTTTTTTGCAAAGAACAGATGGGGATCACATAAGACTTCTTTCTACAAGAGTAATAATAGTATTTGATAATTCCCAGCAACCAACAGCAATCCAGGAAAAAAGGACCGTTCTTTAGAATTTGTAAGGTTATATCACACCTACTCAAAAACAAAAGGAAAAACTTGCTCATGAATAATAAAATTTAAACTATAACCTCCGGCATCATTTACTTGTTCCACAGGTTACTAACATATTTGATATTCTAAGATTTATCTGAGAGTTTGATTAGTCCTTACGCCTAAAGACTGCAGTGTAGATTCCATCATGATACGTTTCATTTATCAAAAAATAAAAATGAAATATTTGTGATGAAAAAGAAAAGAAAAAAAAAATCGCGTTATGTTTTACATCAAATTCTGAACAGAATCTCCTCTCAATTCTTTGACCTTCCTTTCATTCAACTACTTGAACCAATTGGAAGTAAATTAGTAGGCCGCCATTTGACAAGTGACCATCATGTAAACTTTTAAGAATATGCATTGTCAAAGGTGCAATTAACCACAAATTCCGACATATAAATCAAACCCCCCCAAAAAAAAAATCTAGATATTGATATAACAAGTTATAATAAACAAAGGTTTGTATTGTACCTTCAGGCAGCCAGAAGGGACACCTAATTGAAGTTCTATAAATCCCAGGGCATACAGGTAACCTCCTCAACCTGCTTGCTTTGTGACTGCAGTGACATTCGCAGACAAATGTCATGAAAAATTCTGGGACTAGTTAAAGCTTGAATCTTCACACACCATCAGTACAAAGAGAAAAATAAGGTACAGAGCCAAGAATTTGTTCATTTCTATGCCTTCTAAAGGAGGTGTCAATACTCTTGAGCACAGAACCATGCTTAGGAAACAAGCAGCAAATTTTTACAATTCCGAACATCATAGCATCAAAGGGCAACTAAATATCTAAATACAAGCAATTCAGTATCACCTAATAATGCAAAATTTCCACCTAAGCTAGCGTGATGATACATGAATTTATCAAGACAATTAAAACAAAACAGGATTGCAAATAAAGCAAATCATACTCACAAGGAGTGAGAAGGCTTCATGGTTTTAAATGCTAAATCACACCTAAGAGACCACTGACACAATGGAAATATGTTAAACGAGCTGATTCCTCAAGTAGAGGAGAGCACACTGTTGGTCATTTCCAAGCTCACCAGCATAGACTAATATGATCTCCCATAGTTTAGTTGCATTTTACAGTTATGTTGGCTTAAAAATGACTAATAATGCCCTCAACCTAAAGAAACGGAAGCATGTTTAGAATTTTTATTATCTATGTGGAGTTTGACACAGATGGTGCATTTGGCAAAAAGAGAAGACGAATCTCTTGACTTAAATCAGTAACAGCTTGCCTTCTTATTAGTGATTATATCGTATAAGTAGAAAATAGAAGACAAATCTCGACTTAAATCAGTAACAGCTTGCCTTCTTATTATCCAATTCTTCCAATAAGCACACCTTGAAAAATAAGAGTCAATGAAGACAATTTTCAAAATGTCTGAAACCTTAATCTCAAGAATGAAATCCATTATAAGCAGCCATGAAGCTTAGCGACTGCACGCCTTTAATGAAAGCAGATGCACATAGAGAACCAAAAACCATACCCACCTCCCACTCCCCCAGGAAAAATTACACAGACAGAGAAAGAGAGAGTAGCATCTGATATATTTCAGAAATACAGAAAAGTTATCCGGTAAACATTATTGCGTCTTAGAAACTATTCGGCAATGGGTTCATAAATAGAGTCATTGATTTAATAAACATCCACTACAGCAACTAAACCTCCACAAACCAAATACGTGTGTACAATACTCGCATCATAAGCATTATCCCTCATGGAAAGCATAATCCTGATCCCCGGAAACATTCCATAGACATCAAATGAATGAATTACCTTCATAAGTATTATGGTTACTGTCAGTTTCTTCGTCAATGGAAAGCAAAGAGCATCCCCTCCACTTCACACCAACCAACCGTCTCTTGCAAACACAATGTGATAATTAAAAAAAAAAAGGGTGGAACTGATAGTTGGCAGAAAATCCATACTGCTCTAATCTTCAAAACCAAATTTAAAAAGAACTGTTTACAATGTACCAAAGAGGATAGATATGTTACATACACAAGTTTCAACTGAAACTTTTTTACTTTTTTTTTCTAGAGGAAAGGCAATTATGCCACACCTTGCAGTGCAAGCAACGATGAGGCAAAGCTGGAGAACAAAGTTAACCTGCAATAAATCCGGTTGACAGCAAGAGGCAAATAATACAAGTCTCCACCCAAATCACTGACAAATAGTGCCTGCTAAAAAACAGCACGAATGATCTTCCGACAAACAGTATTTGTAACTTCGTTTCAATGCGTCTCTCACCTCAACCATGTCACTAGTCAGTGTTGTGAAAAACAAAATCATGGAGATCAAGGCCACTCCGCAGATGCGTTACCCTTAGCCAAGCACACCACCAGTCCCCAAATGACCTTGCAACTCCTTTCTACGCTGCTCTTCCAAAGGATCGGGACTCTTCATTATTCTCCGCATACGTCTGGTTACAACATGAAAGAAACACAATTAATTATAACTATTGAATGATAAAAGAAAATGCAATCCAAATTCACACCACTGGTTATTTCTTGTTTATAAGGCCAAGTACCTGTCTTGAGCATGTTGAGCAGGAAAAGTAGGCATAAACTCTTTGGACTTGGGAAGAGGAACCTCACGGAACCATTCATGATTAAGAGCAGCTTCAGCTGTAATTCGCTGCACCCATCACAACATGTCTTAAATAAGTCACTATGCCACTAATAACAAACTTAGGCAATGCATTTAAGAGTAGCAACTTACCTTCTCAGGGTCATAAGTTAGAAGTTTGTTCAACAAGTCAAATCCAGAATCAGAGAGAACAGGAGATCCAGTGAATGATGTAGCAGGGAATTTCTTACGCAATAGGTTATACCTGAAAGGAACATATAAATGGTTAATAAAAACATGTAGAACTGTGCAACTGAAAGTGTCACCACAGAAGGCCAGATAGCCAGACCAGAACCACCAAAAGCTGGAAGCCTGGGAAAACAGTGACAAAAATAAGAACAGCATAATCAGGGTAAAAGGTAGAAATTTGATATAGATCATCATTAAAACTTACTGATGCTTGACAAAGTTGATCTTGACCCCAGGCAACTTGGAGAACCCAGGCCAAATCGTCTCATTTGGTGTGCCAAGAATCCTAAAAATCTGCAACCATTTAATGTATAAGTGATGAAGTCATGATAAAAATCTAACAGATTAAAGAATCAAAGGAAATCAAGAACAAACAGAATTAGTCTAATTTACCTTGTCAAGTTGGTCAAATTCAGTTTTCCCATTGAACAGTGGTTCCTTTGATAGTAATTCACCCATGATGCAACCCAGCGACCACATGTCAATTGCTGTGGAATATTGTTTTGCTCCCAATAGGAGTTCAGGCGCCCTGAAAAACAAACAGAAGAATATTTTACTACTTGATCTTAAAGTCAATGATGTGTATAGTAAGAGAGAGAGAGGAGGGACAGGGAGAAATACATCAATTAAGGGGAAAAAAACAAATAAATAAATGAAACAGAGCCATCTGAAGCCAAAAAAAAACAACGAGTATATAACCAGTTGTTAGCCTAACAAATTATGCCTGACATGATTAACATGCAGTTATTTTTTAGGCAAAAGAACACTCTCAACTCTCAAGTTACAAAACTGCACAAAGTTTTGTGCCCATTAAAGTTTACAGAAAGAATCATGTGTTGAACAATCAACAAACTGACCACAAAGTGAAAGAAGAAGAAGATGAAGGTACAATGAAAGAACAATTCAAAATAGATGAATAACAATCAATTTTTTTTATATATATAGGAGAACAACAATCAAATGGATGAAACTAAAAAATCAAATTTAGAATGTAACAATTTGAAATAGGGTGTATACCTCCCATCATCCAACATTCTTGGTCATCTATGATCTATCCCATTTTGGTATGTCCCAAAATATAGTTAACTTTGCAAAAATTCACGGAAATTATTTTAAAAACTTTCCTAACCAACCCTTTACTTTACTTAAAAAGTCAATGCCTTCTTTCATTTGCTTTATTTGAGAATAAATTGAGGGTAATTGGAAACTTATACCATTTTATTTGAAATAGAAAGCATTAAATAATACCCTAAAGTTGGCTTTTTGAGTGTATGATTAACAAGAAGACCACATACATCTTCTATGCAAAAGGAAATGGGAGGCAAACATGCGAGTGTTGCAGCTCACCTGTACCAAAGGGTAACCACCAAATGAGTATATGGTTTCAACGGACTCCCATATTGACGAGCCAACCCAAAGTCACAAATCTTCAACTCACCCCGATTATTCAAAAGCAGATTCGATGTCTTCAAATCCCGATGAAGCACCCAGTTACCATGAAGATACTTAATACCCTCCAAAAGCTGGAGCATTAGACATTTCACTTCACTCTGACTAAATGGCTGCTTCATTGTCTCCATGAGTCCTTTAAGATCATGTTCCATGTACTCCATCACCATAAAGATACTATCAAGGCTACTCCCCACCACCACTTCTTTAACATCTACAATTGACGGGTGATGAAGAGAAAGAAGAATGTTTATTTCCCTCAGAGAAGTCAATGGAAAACCTTCTTTTTCCTTCTCCATTTTTACCTTCTTCAAAGCCACAATGTCCTCAGTCTTCTTATCTTTGGCTCTATATACAACACCATAAGTACCTTCATCTATTCTGTTAAGTCTCTCGAACTCATCAACACTTCTACAACCCTGAAGCATGTTTAAGCTTCTTTGCGGAGGCGCTGCAGGTTCTGGTTCTGGTGTCTGGCGAAAATCATCCTCATCCCCTGAATCAGTATCTGACTGGCTACCACTACTATAATTTTTATCACGTTCATCATCAATCTCCATGTAGTCATCCTTTTCTGAATCACCACCGGCATTATCATCCCGACTCAAAGACCTACCTCGGGTGACTGGTTCATCAGATTCAGAAGATTTAGCTCTAGATCTTTCAGAGCCTTCTCTCCTGAGCTCCCCCAGCTCTGGACTCAAAGACTTGTTGAGCACCCTGGCCCCAAATGACTCCACCGGAGGCATTTTCCTTCTCCTTTTATGCACTTCCGCATCATCTACAATTTCACCTTCATCAATGGGAGAGTTATTCCCAGCTGCCCATCTTGAAGATGATATATTCCGGGTAGGAACATAATCATCATCTTCCAGCTGCTCTGCTTCCTGATCATTACCCCACGGCTGCTTCGGCGATCCAGGAGACAACTCTACTGGAGACTCGGCCGCAATATGCCCCCCAGACCCAGGTCCCAATGGAGGCTTAAATGGTGATGCAGATTGCACCAAATTCTCATCTTTACTATTCTTAATCGGAGATAGTTGTACACCAGCATCTGGAACAACATTAGGTGACCGACGGTATCCCTTAGGCAATGCTGCGGGAGGAAGAAGAGCTGTCACTGTCGTTGACAGCCTACTTCTTGGATTATTGACTTCTTTGTCATCTCTATCCCAGATTATAGGCGAAAACTTCCTCTTCCTCTCGGGAGGTGGTGATCGAACCCCATTATCCATCGCCTTCGAAACATTGGGATCCTTCACCTGCGATTCAGATTCAATAGCATCGTCAGACTCACTTGACAACTCACCTGGTTCCTTATCAACGGCCCTGGCCACAAACCCACATCGCTTGGGCCCGTGAACACCCCCACTACCACCACCTCCGCTGCTGCCCGAATCACTCCTACTTGAAGCTGATCTATACCCACCATTCATCACTTCTCTCTCCTTAATATCCTTCTGCCTAACCCTACTCCTATCTCTTACATCCTGAACTCGGCCCCTTTCAATGTCCCGTACACCATTAGTGTTCCTAATTCGATCATACTCTTCCTTGGCATTAGAAAAATCCCTCCTTGACAATTCAAAGTTGGACTCATGGTCCCTGAACTCGTTTTCGCGATAACCCCCATGCCTTCCAGACGCCATATTTAATTTTATTTATATATAAAAAATATAACTCCACAAAAAAGAAGAGATCAATCCCAATTCAACCACTATAAAACCCTGACCCAAAATCACCAAATCAATAGCACAAACATTCCCCCAATTCTTTTTACTATAATAAAAAAAAAAAAAAGAGCTTACAAGGCCAAACCCTAAATCCAAAAACAAACGAGATTCAAATTATACAAGAAAGCAGTGAAAAGAATTACTTGCAGACCTTCGATTTTCGCGTTATTCAGCTCCAAATTCCCTCGGATTATAGAAGGTCAAAAAAATAGGGTTCAGAATCAAAACCCTAGAAACAAAGAGAAACCCTATAAATTAGGATACCTGAGGGATAATCGTCGATCTCCCATGCGAGATAAGGGTTTGTGAGAGATCGGTACAGCTTAACAATGAGCGATAGCGAGAGAGACAAAAGACGGCGAGCGCTTCTTCGAGAGACAGAAAGAGAGAGAGCCCTCAATCGAAAGACAGTGAAGGCATTGAGTTCGCGAAAGGATGGCTCTCAATTTCTATTTCTATATCTAATAATGCGATGGATGGGTGAAATATCGGGAAGGGGCCTGGTGGCTTTCCTGAATATCATTGGGCCCCCCAGTGTTTTCTGCAGCATGATTGGGCCTTAATACGGCCCGACCTTAATTACACAGCCATAGGGTATGTGACTTCATTCAAATTACGCTTTTAGCCCCAGGCATGTGAGACGCCAACAATGCAATAATTGATGTCTGCGGATGGAGGATCCCCTCGAATTGGCCATTGGAATTGCCTACCCGTCGCAAATGAGACTCATGAGAGTAAAAGAGTGCAATTGCAGGGCCCATCCGTTCAGAATGCAGAGTCTCACTTATATTTGCCCTTTTTGCAAAACTGCTTAAATTGGGATCAATAATTCGACCAACGATTTTGAGGAGATCCCAATTCAAATCACAGCCGTTAGGGATATATGATTAAAAAAAACAATGAATGTTAGTGGAGTATTTTGATAAAACTGGTGGGACTTTACTGGAACAATTAAAACTTTTGTTTAACTAATTGATCACAAATGTTAGTGGAGTATTCCTTCTCTTACTTGTTTACTTTTTTTTTAAAAAAAAAAATGTATCATTTGATTCAAGTGATTTTTGAGGTGCTGATTGTAGTTCAAAAAAAATAAAAATGTAAATAAAGACATTTGTGATAATCAATGCTCTGTGTATGACACGTGATGAAGTTTAAAGGCATCGATACAGTTTGATTTTAGGGAATAAATGTATTTTTAGTTCACGTGATTTGTGGTTTTAACAAAATAGTTCTTTAAATTTTAAAAAGTGAATAATTGCCCTTTAGAGTAAGTAAAAAAAAAAAATCCATGTTGTTATTAAATTTGATATAATCTATTAATTTTGACATCAGCACCAATTAGAATGTAACACGTGTCATTATAAACACATAAAAAGTTACTTTTTTTAAAAAAAAATATTTATGTGAGGAAAAACGCAGGCTGGTTGGGCCACCCCTTCAGCCAATGGGAGTTGGCCCTACGTTTTTCCTTTTTTGCCTTTTTTTTAATATTCATTTTTTACTTTTTTATTGATTTTTTACTTTTTATTGTAAGTAACACATGTCACACTCTAATTAGTATTAATATGGCATATTAACATATTATATCAACTTTTATAATAGTATAGACTAATTTATTTATTTTTGTTCATCCCAATAAGTGATTAATCACTTTTCATAAACTCATTGAGCTATTTTTCAATACCCCAAACCATAGGAACCGACAATGCATTTTATCCTTTGATCTTATATCATGATCACAGTTGTGAAGAGCTTATGACATTGAAAAAAAAAAAATTTGTCAAAAGCTCTTGAGCTTCGGACGCTACACGTCCGAAAATTCGGACGTGTAGCACTACTCCATGATCATTGCTTATATGCATGGCCAAATATAGGGGTTGTTATGGTTTGCACCTCCAAAAAATTTATATGCTTTTTTTTTTGGTCGTTTTTACTAATGGTGACTCTGAAAAAGAGTTAGTAGTCCAACTAAAATCTCCAAAAAAAAAAAAATCATTAAAACTAAACTTGTACACTCAGCTCCGCCCTACTCATCACAAAACTATTAGAATTATAGAAAATTGTGAATATAATTATTTGATTAATATTTTAATATTCACCATCATATGTGGGACCATAGATTCCAACTAAAGAACTCTGCTCCCCCCTATACCAATATTAAAACTAAACGGATTAAAAATGATAAATTTAATCATTTAAAATAATTTCTATATGTACTTTCAAGTGCTTACTCCCAAGTGTTTACTCTCGAATATGGCAATGAAAATCATCATATATATAATATATATAATATATATATATATATATATATATTATCCCATCCAAAATTAGTAGTGATTTTCATTACCACATTAGGGATAAACACTTAAAAATGCATGTATCATTTCTCATCATTTAATTAATATTAAGATACCATATAGTGTTCTCACTTTAATTTCACTTAACATTCCAACTTATGGTGTCAACAAAACAAGCATATATCACCATCAATCTTTATTATTGGGATGCAACAGTGTTGCTCTGCTCAAGTGGACGGTTTTTAAAACATGCCTTGAATAGTGCGATTTCAAATGTTATAAAAGGTTTTGGCTTTCTTTACTTAAACATCTAATTAATTTTCAGATAAAATAGTCAAAAGCCCGATTCAATATTTATTTTGATTCATATCTTGAATAAAATATTCGATCTTGACAAGGGGAAAGAAAAAGAACATGTGTCCACTTTCCTCCTATCATTAATATTTTTTTTTTCGGTCTTCATGTTATATGACAGTGTAGTTTGTGCATATTTTGTAGCTCCCCTTCTTGATTTAAGATGGTAAATCAGGAACCAGGGCAATGGCATTGCTGCCAAGAGGTCCCCAGTTCCAGCCTCCCTCTTCTGATACTGGGGGTGTGCATTATCTGATTTTACTATTCATTTTGAGAATTGGGCTGGGTGAGTATAGATGGAAGCACTGCTCCAATACCAGGGTTTGTTTGTTTGGGCATGGCACTGCTTCCACTTGCAGTGGTACCACCATATATCAGCACCTCAAACTATCAAATTAGCTTAATTAAGCTTTAATCCTATATATAGCCAGTTCAAGAGTATTTATGCTTGGAAAGTTTGCACTGGAGAAGCTTATTGTCATTTTAATGAAGATAGAATCACCCAAAAATCAAATTAAAACAGGTAAAAAAAAAGAACTGATATTGATAAATGACCGACCAAAATCACCATGGCTCTAATGTGATCCATCCATTTAGTTTAGGGATAGTAACTCATGTCAATTTGTTGGGTTCAAGTCGTGTCAAAGTATGAGTAAAAAATTATATAGGTCAATTATAACTTGACCCATTTAATTAAATGGTTCAGACTTCTTAATCATGATTCGCTAATTTCGTTTTGGGTTTGTGTCAAGTTTGCAAATCGTGTTAAAAACTGACATCCCTAAAGGAAGAGTGTCAGGTTCAGATTGTGTTGAGACATAGGCCGTATAAGACTATGTAGATCAACTATAATCGAACCCACTTAAACGGATCAGACCTTTCAATCATAACCCATTAATTTCGTGTTAGGTTAATGTCAGATTTGCAGGTTGTGTAAAAAATTGTAAACCTTAATCTAGTTGCTATGACGCCACTCTAAATGCTTGCTTTCTGCCTGCTGTTTATAAAGGTCAAAAGGGCATGACGCATAATTTCTTGGAACTTCAGACACCTAGCTACCTTATCCAGCAGCTTCCCACATTTCAAAGGCCAAGCAAAATAAACTGAAGCTGAAACTGAAGTTGAATAGTTGGACAGATAACCAAAAGGCCGAGTTTCAACAACAGAATATTCACTACTGATGCAGCCCAGTTACTCGGCCTTGCCTTCAAGAGTGAACTAGGCAGGTATATCAGCAAGTTCAAGAAAGAAATATCTGCAATGGCCAATGTATGACTTTGGATGTCAGCTGCTGTCCCAGGACATCTGATCACTCAAACTATCTTAAAGAAGACTTAACCAAAAATGGTTGTCCAAAATTTATTGAAGGAATCCTATGAATTCATTTGGCAACAGTAGCATGCTCAAAAGCTCCACAATGAATCCACATGTTTAAATATAATTAAAAATAAATAAACTACTGGCAAATGTTACAATTAAAATGTACTGCAGAGTTGCTACCAGCAAAGAGAAGGCAACTTGAAGGAGAATGTGGAGGGCAAGTGACCAGTCCTCCTTATATAATCTGCTCTCTCAGAAGTCTTAACAGCTTTCTCATTCAGGTTGGCCTCAGCATTTGCACGCTTTTCTTCAGCTATTCTTTTAGTTGCAGCAAGTTTGTTTGCCATCCTCTCTTGTGCCCTAGCTTTTAATCTCTCAGCTTTCACCTATTTACAGAACATTAGTAGAAAGAAAGCTAAGATCAAATCACGGTAGATTTAATGGTAGATGTCTAGTGGTGTTTGAGAAAACTATATAGTGAATTGTCGTGGCTATTGTGAGTCATAATTCTTTGATATTGCTTCAGAGGCACCAAGCAATGAATGCTGCAAGCTTTGTCACGTATATATAGGCGAGGCATTTGCAATGGATCTGCCTGTCCTCGTGCTAATCGGCTCTAATATATAGATGGGGATTGCTTGTTGTTGGATTAGATTTGTATCATTTTCCTATATATCAAATGAAATACTTACTAATGCTGGTTCATGGAAAGCAAAATTAGGAAGGGGGACACCACTCTGTTAGATTAGACTCTGTATCCATGCTTTGCCGGTTGGAAGAATATGTGCATACTATGAACTATATGCAAGGTCAATGAATGCCTCCTATTTCCTTGAAGAGACTCATCTAAAAAGCATATATATCTTCTTTTATTTTTCTAAACAAAATAAGACACTTTCCTGCATTGTGGAGATGCTATGAGAGTGTCATTAACATGCATATCATCAAAGAAAAACCAAAAAAAAAAAGCTTATAAGAATATGCTTAAGTTGCAGGCATGATGGTGAAGGGGTTTCAGCAGCATCTCTTATAAGATCTAGTCTGGTTAGAAATACTGCTGCAGGATATCTAAGACAAGGCAATTATATATTGTAAAGTATGAAATTATGAATCAAGAAAGGAGTACCTCCATTCTCTTCATTTCCATCTCAGCTCTCCTCATCTCATGATTTTCCCAGGCTTGAATCTTCACCTCTTCACGCTTATACCTACAAACTCACAACAGAGAAGCATATCATACGTGTTAATCAATTTTCTGAGTAGATGATACGCCAATAAATATTGCATGATTGATTGCACTAGCATAAGAAAAGAACATTATTTGATCACCTTGCCATGTATTTGGCACGTTCTGCTTCATCCCAAGCCACTGCTCGGCTCTCTAGAGGACTCATAGTTGTAGCTTGATCTGAATTCCTGTTATCAGGCATCTTGCAAGAATTTGAGTCTCCTCCACACTGCCTGGTTGCGCCGCTTCCCCTGACAGAAGGATTAGCCTCTCCTCTGCCATCAGTGGATGATAGACCTGTCTGATAGCCCTCACAAGCCTGGTTTCCATGATGACACCTAACTGGGGTTGAGGATCCAGAAGCTATAGGGCTCCTTGCTGCAGGAGTTGTGGCTCTAATAGGAGTTGTAGTTCTTGAAGGCTCTAGGCTTGCAGCTGGGGTCATCTCAGTTCCCATGTCCCTCACACATACCGATCGGACAGCCGGTGTCGATTTCTCCAACGGCTTAGTGATACGCCAGACGGACTCATCACAGTCTACCTTCTTTGTTTCAATTTCATATTGATTTGTCATGGCAGAACCAGCGCATCCATTTTGTTGTTGTTCTTCTTCTTCTTCACCTTCATCCTCACCACTCGAATAGTCCTGCTCCTTCTGTGGGACAGGAGCGATTAGTCTCAAATCATCAGCATTCGAATTCCGTGGCTTGGTTTTGGATTGCTTTTTTTCTCCCCCTCTTGACAATCCAACCAGCCATTTCTGTGCATCATCCCATTTTGATGGTGTCGGTTTGCCCAAGGCCGTCCGATGATGGGGAGTGCGAGTAGTAACTCCATTTCCTTTTTGAAACTCAAAACTAATGGCAGTACTGCTAGTTGAAATCTCCTGCGTTGAGCCATGGTTATAACACCCCTTGTCCTCTATAGATCTCATTTTCACTCCACACACTTATGTCTCTCACCTCCATTCAAGTCATTGTGAATGGAAGTTAACACTATGCACACTGCAATCTGAGCAGAACAAATCCTAGGCAAATCAATAATATGATTCACGTCCTATCCTGAAATTCCTAGCAGATAAAAAATTAAAAAATTTAAAAAAAAAAATCTAGCTTGAAATACTAGTTGTTGACCCCCTTAGATCTCTAACATTTGACAAAAGAAGACACCTAAAGTAGACTTTTTACCGACCAGATAAAGAAAACATATGGCTTACCTTTATAAACAATTAAAACAGAGTTGCCAAAATTGTAATATAACAAAATCAATAATACCAAGCAGGAACCCCCGAAATATCTCAAACTTCCTTCACTGCAGCAATGGACCCATCTGAAGTTTATCCACAGAATAACTAGCCTCAAAAGTGTATATATATTAAAAAAAAATATATCCTAAACAGGAACAGCCATTAACCAAAAAAGAGGAAACCCGACCGGAACAATAAATGCTAAATGCTCATAGCATTGTTTTGGATTGCTGAATTTAAAAGTAAAGAACACACTAAAGGTTGATCCTGCTTTAGACCCACTAAAAAGATTTAAGTTTGAACAGTTCAACAACACAAATGCCAGATGGGTTTTGCAGAAGGAAACTTATCTGCAGAGAAAAATACCTTAAAACCATGGAATTTTGAGACTTGCAGAGCTAGAGATGAAGTTCAGATCCACTGAACATTATAATACTAACAAAAAGTTACGTGGTTGTAACTTGAACCAAGCCAACATCTGGCAGTAATAGTAAAAAAAAAACTGCAATAAAATAACTATTTGCATGGGAATTGGTGCACTTTATTAGTGTCTTTTCTTTTTTTTTTGTGAGTTTTATATTATTAGTCTTAGACTCTTGGTGACTCATACCGAGCGATGAATGAGTGGGGTGCAAGTGCAACCCACAATTTACCCTTCATTCACAAACGGAATCTAGGGAATAGTTTCAGTGACATAGACAAATATAATAATACAGTCGAATAAATATTCCACTACTCCCTAGAGGTTTTGAAATACGGTTGTCCTTTTTAACGGTTAGTAGCTGAACGTGATGGGATTTAATGAGTGACACGTGGACGGCGGCTGATTGGTGAGGGTCTCAGATGATCTGAGGCTGTGTCGGCCTAGGATTGATAATGCGGGTTTATTTTCATGATTGGGATCCAGCCAATTAGAATGCCTGAATTACATCTCGGCTTTCTTTATCTTCATGATTTGGATCCAGCCAACGAGAACTACTCGAGTTGACTGGTCAATGGGCCGGGTATCGTTAGGCCCAAAAAAACATTCTTAATACACGTTAACAAACATACTTATTTTTCCTCAAGGCGGGTGCCCGAGTTACAGGGTGTGGGGGATCCAAATTCCAAATTCATGATAACGTGAAATTTCTGACCTTTTTCACGTGTCTTCTGCAATCTGAATCGTACAAATGGTTTAAATTAAGTGATTGATAGAATGGCCCATCTTGACCGGGTTTTTGGTACTATTAGACAGTGACAAGTGTGGAGAAACTGGAACTCAGTGGTCGCCATCTTTTATCTCTAGTGAGCAGTGCATTAAAAATCACATGCTACCATGTTGGCACTGCATGAAGCATGATAGGGCCCCTTCAGGAATCAGGGTAACACGTTAATGCAGTCCACCAGCCATTTGGTCCTTATTCTTGCAGCAATTTGTCAGAAAAATCAACAGGATAGAAATCAATCATACATGCAGTAAAACCTTAAGCCGATCAAATTCCATTCTCAATTCTCAAATCTCAATTATATATGAACAGTAGTTGGGAATCACTGATCATCCTACAAATTCTTCGCTGCATACAAAAGAGACCATCCATTAGTTTTCAGTAATGACTGTTTGTGGGTTTCATGGATTTCGGCGTTGTGTCGGTTCTGAGTGTTTTCCAACGAGTTTTCCCCTTTTTGAGTTTTTGTTTGTACCTTATACAAATCTCCGTCATGTTTGTTGATTTCCTGTTTTAAAACATAAATAAATTATCAAACAACTTAAAATATAAAATACTCTCCAAAATAGAGGAGAAAAGGCCGCACGGCCATCAAATTAGGGTGGCTAGACACCTTACCTTCTTTTATTAAAAAAATAAAAATTAATAGGATTTTACATCTATTCTGCTTTTTTAAAAAAAATAAAAAAGCAAATATATTTTATTGAACATTTTCTTAAATGTAGACCATACTATAAAAAACATTTCAAAAAACTGGTTTCAATTTTTAATCACATTAAAACACTTTCTCAAATCAACAAACAAAAATATTTTCATAACACATTAACAAACGTACATCATTGTTACGCCAATTCACTATGATAATATTAGTAGATTTATTCCCCCTTATGACATTAATAGTATTTGAGAAGTGTGCGTGTCTATATTTTGATTTGTTTTTTTCCGATGATAAGTTTAAGTGAACTGTATAAGCATGTCCAATATATAATTTTATAAATTTGAAAATTTTATAGCCACTCAAAACTTTGCTTTTATTATAGTATACGTTGATCTATTGTCTTAGATGAATTAATGGGATTTTTAACATGATGTTAATAGAGTGGTCAAACCATTCTTAGTTTTTTTTTTTTTCCCACCTTTCATGTACATCTTTAAATGTTACGGTATTTGAAAATTATTGAATTTTGGAATTATTTTAAGACTAATTATGATGGCATTAGTCCATTTGAAATAAGATCAACATATAAGAAAATAAAGAAATTAATTAACGATGTCAATATAGTGCTGAATTCTTTACAACAGTTAAAAGTATATCACATTATAACATAAGTAAATAGTATATGTAGTTCATTGGCTTGTAAAGAATGCGCTTTATTTCATGGATAAAGTAGTTCACAAGGAAAAAGCCTATTGGTATATTAATAATATTATAATAATTGAACATATTGTTCAAGTTTTTTTTTTTTTTAATTAATGAGAATGATTTCAAAAAAAAAAAAAGATTTCGTTAATATGAAACAATAAGCCTTCATTTATTAATACATATATTTAATTTGTTCAAAACTATTAGAGCGAGATCTATTTCGAGGAATATGATCATTTGAAATGACAACAATAATATTTCTCATAATATATTTGTAAAAAAGTAATGTTTGCATTTATAATCATTTTATAATTTACTAACAACAGTCCATTTATAATTGGAACCACTAAAATATGCATAACATTTTCCTTTTTATAATGCAAGTTGCTATCTTAGCTAGTAATGGTCTGATTTTAACAAAATCGCCATCAACCAATCCTGCGGCTCACATCTCTCCACGCCATTCCCTTTCGACCACAATTGCTTCCAACCCATTCACAACACTTTCAACTATCATACTCGCTCCGACGTCGTTTTTGTGATACTTTACGTGATTTGACCCTTTAACTTAAGTGTGTTAGTGCTAATAAGTTTTTACATGATTTATAACTTTAATACAAATTTAACACAAAATTATAAAACTAAAATTTGGCATAAATGAATTCAGATCGTAAACAGGTTGATACGTCAATCCGTTTGACCCGCGTGCTAACCAGTAATTTTTTTTTTGTTAAAGTAAAAGTAAAATACTTAAACCTAAAAAAAAAAAAAACTTGTTCTCTAACCCTAACTTAAACCCAAGTGCGGAATGCCACAATGAAGGCATATCCAATCTCCTTGATCTCATTCCTACAG
Organism: Betula pendula; assembly: GCA_900184695.1. Taxonomy (NCBI): domain Eukaryota; kingdom Viridiplantae; phylum Streptophyta; class Magnoliopsida; order Fagales; family Betulaceae; genus Betula; species Betula pendula. Next base: position 1,634,961 of record FXXK01000053.1, read on the forward strand.
TTTTTATGTTATTTTGAGACACTCTAAGCCTCAAGTGTCATTAACACAAACACTTTCTATTTTTTGTTCCTTATTGCAGAGAATAAACTTATTCATCAATCTCCAAATCCAATCTCTGTTCATCACAGTTTGTCTCTTTTCCTGTTCCTCCAGTCTCACGGTACTTCCCGAAACTCCCAAACAAGCTCCATTACTAATATATAATCAATGTTTCTAATTCTAGCAACTCAAATCGGATCATCAGAGAGACATGTTCGTCCAACAGTGAATGTGACACCGGCTTACGCTGCGACAAGTGTGATGCCAGCGCCCAGCGGTAACACCCGGTCCAGATGCGTTCGGGTCCAGCCACAGAAACCCACATCAAAAGTATGTATTTTTCTTCCTTTTTTTTTGTTATTTATTTATACGGTCAGGTCCTGTCGTGCCAATCCGACACAAATCATTATTAAACGTAAACGGGGTCTGTCGGGCCGTGTAATCGGTTTATTATTGGATTGACATGCTTGACTGTTTAACTAAAGGACAGAAATAGTTAGAGAAAATTTTATTGAACTCACGTTAATATATGGTAAGTGTCATTTATTAATATTGAATTCTTTAATATTAAGAAATTTAACATTTTTAAAATGTTTGAATTCTTAATAAAATGATAATTAATAACTATTGAGTTTTGAGAAACCAAATATTGATACATGATGCTCAATGTATTGGGTCGAAGGAAATTATTGTCCTTTAACTAAATTGTCGTGTTCGGGATGACCATAAACGCATTGGCGGGTAGCCCTACGTGTCTCCGTCATCATCGCTCTGAACGGCCTTCTCAGGTGCATTTGGCGACGTCGTTTTAGTGCTCTAAAGCTTCGTTTGAGTCACTGCCTCAGTGGGGTCATGAGGGTTTTTGGGTTTGTCAAGAAGAGCTTGAATGGCCTCCACAAAAGTTGCAGTGCCAGAAGCAAAGCACACCCACTTGGGTTCATTGGAATTCAAAGCAGACGCCTGTCAGACTCCAACGTTTTCAATGGCGATGAAGTAGATACGGTGCTTCCTGTTCTGATAGTTGGGGCTGGACCCGTGGGTCTTGTTCTCGCTATACTTCTTACCAAACTGGGTATACTTCTCTGACTCTTATATATTATTTTTGCTGCCTTGTTTGAATGCCCAGAAAGTCTGGAAATTGAAAATGAAATATGAGTTATGTTGCTTTTAGTCAAAATGTGAATAATGAGAGTATAAAGCTGGCAGTTTTGGTGGTTTTATTGTTTATTAGTTCTATGTTTCAATGTTTGATTGGGTAGTGAATACTTGTTTTTGGTGGGGAATGGTTGCTGGTACGGTGTTTGAGTTGGGATGTGTGAGAATGTGATGGTGAATGCGGTAAGATAAAGCATCGTTTTAAATTTTGGAACTTCTTGTTGGTGATTATATGTATTATTGTATTGATGTGAGTGATGCAATTTTAGTGTTATAGGAAATTTTTCTCTTTCCACTGAACTTGGGAATTGAAATATAATTGTGCTTTATGGCATTTTTAGGTGTCAAATGTGCGGTTTTGGAGAAAGCCAGGACATTTTCTAAACATCCACAGGCACACTTCATCAACAATCGAACTATGGAGGTTGATTATGATACATGAAAGATAAAATTCATTTGTGCTGTTTAAGAGTAATTTTTTTAAAAAAATTATAAAAGAAATTCTTTTGTTTGCTAAGCAGTTGTGTATGGAATCCCAGTTTCATTAAAATGTGTTGATTTTCCTTGTCAGGTGTTTCGCAAGATAGATGGGCTGGCGGAGGAGATCCAGAGGTCTCAACCTCCAGTAAATCTGTGGCGGAAGTTCATATATTGTACTTCTCTATCTGGTTCTATTATTGGTTCGGTGGACCATATGCATCCTCAAGGTGTGATTGATCTCTTCAGTGTTTTGATATGTACACTCATAAGGCTATTTTCTTGGGTATATTTCTTTTATCAAAATTAGTCTTTATTGTGGGCCTGTAGAGATTAAAAGATGGTTGTGCTTAGTTTTACATGTGAAGTCATGGGTATTACCTTTTGTGTATCACGTAAGTGTTTGATGTCGTTTGACATATGTCATTGTCCTACCAGTAGGCCATGGGGAGATATGAAAACACTTTGTGGCTGTTATGACCTTCAAAGATTAGCACGACATAATTCTCTTGTTTTCCTGACACCAGATTTTGAGCAAAATGTGAGTCCAGTCTCTGTTGCACACTTCTCACAGTACAAGTTAACTGCATCACTACTTAAGCAGCTAGAAAATCTTGGCCTCCATGTTTGTACATCACAAGCCTTGGAAGACCTAAATCATAGGCCCCTCAAGGGAAGGGAAATTTTAATGGGGCATGAGTGTATATCCATTGATGCCACTGGTCAATATGTTGATGTTACTACTACTTTTCTCAAGGAAGGGGAGTATATGCAGAAGAATATTCAATGCAATATCCTTGTTGGTACGGACGGTGCAGGAAGTACTGTGCGGAAGCTTGTAGGAATAGATTTGAGAGGTAAGAAAGACATGCAAAAGCTTGTCAGTGTTCATTTTCTGAGCAGAGACCTTGGACAGTACTTGCTCAATGAGAGACCCGGTATGCTGTTTTTTATCTTCAATACTGAAGCCATTGGAGTCCTTGTTGCTCATGATCTCAAGCAAGGAGAATTTGTATTGCAGGTATTGCAAGATTAGATAACAACATTATTTTATTGTGCATCATGTACTTAATTTCAAATTACTGATTGCTCGTCATCTTACAGATTCCATTCTATCCGCCTCAGCAAAACCTTGAAGATTTCAGGCCTGAGGTACTTTTTATTCATTACAAAAAGTTTGTTAGATGAAACGAGATGGTTCTATCATTAACAGTTTCCTACTTCTCTTCAAGTATAAAGGACAATTACTAGATAGCTTGAGAGAGTGAAAAGCGACTATTGACACTCTTGATGCTATACATGTGAGAACATGCTGAGCATTTGAGGCATAGGTATGAAGTTTATTGTTAGTCTTCTATGAATGATTCAACTTTTTGTAGATATGCGAGAAGTTGATATTCAAATTGGTTGGTCGAGAGCTTTCAGATATAGATGTCATTGATATAAAGCCATGGGTGATGCATGCAGAAGTTGCTGAGAAGTTTGTATGTAATGACAATCGAATAATACTTGCTGGTGATGCTGCTCACCGATTCCCTCCAGCTGGTGGTTTTGGTAAGTAGCCCTCTTTTGTGCAAAGAGTACAATTCCTTGAGATATATGATGATTTTATGTTTCCCTGAAGCTTGTTGCAATAACACACAAAGAATCACGAATTAGTAGGTGTGGAATTTGTTCTTCATGCAATAAAAATGTTGGGAAGAATCTGCTGTAACAATTTGTGACATGTGGCTCATTGAGGACACTCAAAAGTCACAACCTCTAAGCTATTCTTTTGTTGGTACTGACACTAGTAATGCATCGTGGCGAGGATTTGGTGTGTCATTAAAGGCGGCAACACATAAAGAGGAACGGCTATCTATGCGTGTACCCATGAAGCTCCCATATTGATCATGCTTATCTTTACAACCTTTTTTTTAAAAAATTTCAAAAAAAAGAAAAAAAAATTATAAATAAAAGGAATTTATAAAAAGCGTAAGGCGCCCGTAAGTTCAAAGGCAATATACACATGAAACATCAAATCGTTACACCTTGTTTGAGGTTGTACGCGAATATTAGACAGTTTAAAAGTAGTTTGGGGTTTAGAATTTAGAGTTTAGTGACATCTATAGACAACATATGCTCTTCCCTTTTTGTTTTATTTTGTTTTTGTTTTCTGTTTTTCATTTTTAAGTAAATGAAGAAGGGCTTTTTGATAGTATGCAAAAATATGTCAACCATTCATGGGTGCGGGAGTCATGTCAACTACCATCTAAAGCGCACAAATGCTAATTTTAAGAAGTTCTCTACATATTGTTGTGCAACTGATTGTTAATTGAGTCATCACATTTCCATGCCTTCTCTGTAATTAAAAGTAAAAAAAACAACAAGTATCAGAGTTAAACATATAGACATAATCTTGGATTGAATATTGTACACTACTGAAACTAGATATCCTTTTAGGTGGGATTCTAATGACAAAAAAAAAAAAAAAAGGGCTCCATTTCTTGCTTGATGGGATCTACTTATGTTGATTGGAGCAGGAATATTGTTATTTATTTTGTCAATCTGAGCAAAAATAATCATTTGAGCAACTTTCACAATTATGCAGGAATGAATACTGGTATTCAAGATGCTCACAATCTTGCTTGGAAACTAGCTTTCCTTGTAAAGGGTATTGCACCATCTTCTTTACTTGAAACTTATGAGATGGAACGTAAGCCGGTATTACTTTTTCTCTACATCTATATTTTGGTTACTGTGACAATTTCATTCTGAATTTAAATGAATCCTTGACCTCCATTGTTCACCATCGTCAGATTGCCATTTTCAATACAGCACTTAGTGTTCAAAACTTCAGAGCAGCCATGGCAGTTCCTGCTGCACTTGGTCTTGATCCAACTGTTGCAAACTCTGGTAAACAAACACATCTTATTGCTTTGAGAAATATCTTTGCATATTAATTGGTGATTGAAGCCTTTTCGACCTTGGGATGTTTTCAGTTCTTAGGTCATTAGTGACATGTGGTTTTATTGTCCCTTTGGCTGGAATTGCAGTACATCAAGTCATTAATAGTGGAGTTGGTTCTGTTTTACCATCTGGACTACAGACAGCAATTCTGGATGGAATTTTCGCAATAGGTCGTGCACAACTCTCTGAATATGTTCTGAATGAAAGCAACCCACTTGGTTCTTTGAGACTTGCTAAATTAAGACGTATATTTGAAGAAGGAAAGAGCCTTCAACTCCAATTCCCTGCTGAGGATCTTGGTTTTAGGTATCATCTATTCAGCTCTATATTTGGTGCAGCTGCTTCATTCAAAATTAAGTTGACTGCAACCTTGGGCTAAAATTCTAGAGTTGATTCAATCAAACTGGTCCCTAGAGTTGTGTAGCTCTAACTAATATTATGACTGTGTAGAAACGTGACACTTAATTGACAAATCTGACAAATTGGATCATCAACTGAATGGGCAGTTTTAGTACCTGTCTAATTCTTCACTACTGATTTAGGTACCTCAAGGGAGCACTGGTTCCGGACAGTGAGGGTGTGTTTGGTGCTCCAGAACTGCCTACTGGTGGTCGGAGGGACTATGTTCCTTCTGCAGATCCAGGGTCAAGGCTGCCCCATATGAATGTGAGGGTGCTATCCAATTTATCAAGTGAGGTATGTAGTCACTTATTTTTGTTTTGCTTCCATCCTATAATATTTTTAGGGGGAGGAAATAATCTTACTTGGATTACCTCTTAAGAGCCCTTTCATCATGCTAGATACTAGATGTTTGTACATAATGTCATTAGATATCTGTTATAGAAACCAGGAGCTCTATGTCCTGGTTTCTCGTCCAGCAGTTCGTTACCTAATGGCTAAAAGAAACTATATTTATATGGCGAGTGTCAAGCTTGTTGGTGTTAAAGTGCTTTTAAATGGTAGCATGTCAGGTTTTCTATTTTTGTTAATATTAACATGTGAAGTGTTTTTGTAGGAGATCATTTCGATGCTGGATCTTGTTTCTGGTGACCAAATTGAGTTCCTTCTGATTATAGCACCAGTTGACAAGTCCTATCATCTTGCTCATGCTGCCTTCAAGGTGGCTAAGGAATTCAAAGTTTCTGTCAAGGTATGTGTTTTATGGCCTGCTGGTGCTGTTAAAGGAATTGAAACAGGAAGTAGGGCAGCGTTGACCGGATGGGAGAATTACGCCGAAGTTGTGGAAGTTAAGAAGTCACCAGCTTCACCTTCATGGTGGGATATCTGTCAGATGACTGACAAAGGAGCAATTCTAGTTAGGCCTGATGAGCACATTGCTTGGGGTACGAGGTCAGAAGTTGTTGGGGATCCTATTGTGGAGATGGAGAGGGTTTTTTCTGCAATATTGGGTATAAAGGCAACCAAAACATAGGGAGCCACATACTAATACTATGACCTGTAATTCGTTTGGATGGGGCTGTCTTTCCTGCAAGTGTCCACACAAGTGGTGGAGATCTCTTGCAAACTGGATATTGGAGCAAACCTGATTGATTAATTCTTTATAGACCATTCACAGCATATTTAATTGTTTGTAGAATTTCATGACCTGCCCCATTAAATTTCTTGGGTGGGAAGTTACCGCATTGTAGAAACCTCTGCCAGTTTAAGCTTGCAAATGCCACGTGCAGTTTTTTTTTTTTTTTTTTGCTATGTGTAGTTGGTATATGTAAATACACACCATGTATTCGGTTCCTATTCAACGTTTCATGATATTGAGAGATTAAGAATGCAGGAACAAGAAGTCGACTGAATGGCATCCGCTTTTCCTGCTCTTATTGGCAGTCACATCTTTCATACTGTTAACCACAACTTCAAATCATCCAAATAACTTGCCGTTAACCACCATGTATTGATTAAAGTCTTTCTTTTTTTTTCTTAGCCCAAACCAGTAATGAAATTTCGTTCTCGACTTGTTATATTTTACTAGGGTCACAGAGACTAGACTAGGATTATCTCTATTTTACTTGAAACAGAGAAGAGTCATTTCATAATTATGATTTAATGTTATTACATTTAAATTTCTAATGACATAAATGTTGTCACGTCATTTAAATTTTTAAATGACGTGTCAACATATTTATCATGTTGTATCATCTATAATGTTAAATATAACAATATTAAATTTTGATTATGAAATGACTCATCTCCATTTCAAGAAGATCCTAGTCAACAAAAACCAACATATGGCCCAAGGTAGAGTAATGTCAAAGCAACAAATGGATTTTTGATCAAGTTGATCATGGTACAAGCAAGAGTATTCCTGTTTTTGGACGGTTAAAAAGGTTTTGGTACATCAAACACCAAGCAATCAATAAAATTGCATCTTCTGAATGCAGGCGATCATATGAATAGAAGGTAGTTTAATACAAGTTTTTAACATGCTTAGAAGATCACAAACAAGAAAACCTTCGTATTCAAATTTGAAAGAACCACAGATCTGCTGAGTTGCACTTCTGTCCTATTGCTTCATCGGAGATGGGGCCATCAGAGATGCTGCCTGATGATATCCGTGATCTACTTGAGTATCAAGCTCAACTGCAAATCAAGGTTATCAAATAGCCAGTGGCTGCCGTGACAATCCCAAGTAACCAACCAGCAATAACCTGTAATTAAACAATAATATGAAAGAACAATAACAAGAACCAACGCAGATACAAGTAATTTCATAGCTTCTCGTTAGTGTATCTTAATTTTAAGTAGGGATCCTCAACTCACAACTTGCACCACTCTTCATTGATAAAGATGGGGACGCCCCAAAGTTGATTAGTTTAACCACATAATATCTTTCTAGAAGGTGAGAATTATAAGCTAGAAGTGCTAAATCCTAAAGTGACCAGCAAGAAAGCCAAATGTCATGTTAGGCACACTGTAAACCCAAGATTAAAGAGTTCTAATTTCCATATGCCATTATATGGCGCATGAAGTTTTGTGAAGTCAGAGTTTCCATGAAAATAAGCATTTAAATTCTCAGAAATCTTGGATTTTAACAATTTAAAGCAAGGAACTTAATTGAAGTACTTAAATTTAAGTAGCAACATATATCTACATCACAATTCCTTGCAATCTACAGAGCAACTATTGTCGGTGCAGACATTAGATGATCAGTATCATTATCCATCAATAATTTCAACAGAACATGGAAGGTTAGGGAGCTAAAAGTTCTCCTCAATTAACTAAAGAAAGATCTAGATAAATGGATGTTTCAATTATATATAGACTACAACGCCTTTGATCCTAATAGATATGTCATGTGGATCCACTATCTAATCATTGAATGCAATCTGATGTAGTAAAGCATACCTGAGGAGGGGTGTGACCAAGAAGTTCACGCAGTGGTCTGCTCTCGGCGAGAGGATGCTCAGCAGGAAGTTCATACACAATTTGATTCAAAACCTGAATAATATCCAGTTAGAAAACATGAAACTAATTGATTAAAATGAAAACAAGATGGGGGGGGTGTTTGGGGTTGATCAAACCTCTGCTTGGCGTCCAGCCTGTAATCTCACACCAGTGGCATCATACATCACCTGCCACCAAATTCTCTACATCAGACATCTTCCCACACTACGGGCAACATTTATTCTAATGATGCTTATTCACAATGTTGGGAAATATGCAAGGATGTAAACAAATGACTGCTGAACTCTAACCTTGAAAGCGGTATTCAGAAAATATAGTAACATAAGTCCTATAGAAAGGTCTAAGAGGGGTTTATCTTTATTACTCATATGCCAATTAAAACTATAAGATAGGGAACCATACAACACATGCTAAGACCAATGCAGCTGCAAATATGGATCCTCCAAACCCTTCTTGGAACCCAATGGCCAGAGCAAGGGCAGTAACTGTCGCAGAATGAGATGATGGCATTCCGCCAGATCCAACAAGTTGCTTGAGATCCCATCGTCTTTCCCTATACCTGCAAATCTATAGAGATTAAGACTCTCAGGGCAAACTAAATTTAAGCAGGACTGTTGCAGCAATCTGTGCAGAAGCATAAAAATTTCATGTAGCTAGAAAGCCTTTTATTAAGCAACAAAAGCATTCAGACAAGCTTACAACTCAAATCCAATATATGTAGCATTCGCAGAAACATTAAAGAATTCCTCTACCCACTTAACTTTTTCATATCATTTTATCATAAACAGGTGACAGCATTGGCCAATTAGAAAGTCAGCCAATCAAGGAACTACTTGGAATTATATGTACCGCTGGCCCTATCAGGGATGGAACCAGGAATTCTTATCGAGGGGAGGCCAAAGCATGAAGATAATAACTTTGTAGCCTAGGAGTCAAGCCAATAGGGGCCAAACTTAATCTTTTTCTCCAAATATAACATATAAGTACCTATATATATATATATATACAAACACACATTAGGGAAGTTTACAAAAGAGGGGGGGCATGGCGCCTTTGGCCCCCTCGGTCCATCTCTGGGCCCCATCATGCCTATGTCTAAGAGAATGCAACACCTTTAACTGGTAGCGTATTGAGAATCCAATTCAATGGCACCAATGTAAGAAAAGCAAAACCAATGAATGTCATGGTTGTATGAAACAGCTATGAGCTAACATATTGACCACACAAAGTCAAGTCATTTAGAGAAGAAATATCAAGTTAGGAGCAACCCATGATTTTGATTCGGGTAATGGACTAAAACATATAGCTGAATGTTAAACAAAAGAAAGAAACAAAGTTGAATTCCATGACTTATTTTAAGTTGCTCAAACAGTTGCATATTCATTTTCAAGATCTGGGCAAAGCGACGATTTTCTTTAAGATGGAATCACAAAGGCAAACTCACAATTTTTCTTAAAATAACACAGTAGGAGCATTGAATTTGATCTAACGCAAAAAAAAAAAAACAAACTAGCCAAAAATAAAGTACATTGAATTCCGAATCTTGGAAACACTACTCATTGAGAAACTAAAACGAGAGCCAAGTCAGATCCAATTTCTAAAAATAATTTCCTGAAACAACCAAAACCCATTAGCATAAGAAGAGAGAGAAAAGGAGCAGAGATACCAGGCGGTGAAGAACTTGGTGGATTGGGCAATAGCGAAGGCAACGAGAGCAGAAATGAGAGGGTAATTGGTAAAGATTGAGGATGATGATGATAGCGACGAGGACGACGATGAAGCCGATGTAGCCGTCAAGCCCTCCATCTGTCTCTCCTCCTCGTTTGACTACAATAATCAGATACCTTGATTGATTGTCGAATTTTACGACAAATAGTCTGGTCTTGTTGAGCGTTACAACGTGGTGTTTCTTTCTTAAAGAGAAACAGAGATTGTTGTTGGTGTGGATATATGGAGGAAAGTTAGGACTGGTTTCTGGTTGCTTCTGTCTGCAAGCAAAATATTAAACGCGTTTTTTTTTTTATGGTAGCGAGTTTTGATTCATTTGGAGAGAAGAGGAGGGAAGGGGTCTCTTTTGTTGAGACGTCAAACCAACGAAGGCTTTTCTTCTATGTTCTTCTTACTAACTAACGGTCTTTGCCTTTCTCTCTCCCTCTCCTTCAACTGAATATGCCTCCCTTGCTCAAATCATTGCTAGAATATGCCTCCAATTCCCTCGTTCTGCTTTTCTGTTCGTTTTTTGTTTCCTTTCTTTTGTTGTGCCACAGAGTGTTCGGGTGCCATGGTGTTTTCTGTTGTTTCCTTTTTTTTTTTTTTACCTCATATTTTGAGGTAAGGAGTACTCATTTCCATTTTGGGAGATGCTATACCTACATGTATTATTCATTCCTTGCGTATCTTAATACAAGAATATGAGACCACACATATGGTCCCATAATTGAATGATAAATTTACACATATCTTTTTATGGAGATAGACAAGAGATGAATAAAATAATGAAAACAATCATTTCTCTTTCATTTTTTAATAAGCATTTTGTGTCTAGTATTTTAATGCAATATATTCAACAAGAATCTACGACTCTCTGGTAAACTCTAGATTTGTGCAAAGCACTTTCTTCACAAAAATTGGATAAAATTTAGCTTCTCTGGCGGGCATAGCTCTAAAGAAATATTTGCACCCCAAAAAATTTAAACCTTGAACATGAAAAAAATATTACCATGACACTTGCCATTTGTTTATGCAAATATTGTTCCCACGAATCCCACCAAAGACACCACTGTGAGTGCATTTAGCACCGTAGATTTCAGATACAAAAAACACGTTTTTTTAAGTAAAATCACAAAAATCTCATTTAAAAAGAATAAGGGTTTGAAAATGTGAAAAATTCACATGATTTTAATAACTAAATCACGATTTTAATAAACAGGTATCTACATCTTAAAAAATTTCATTTTCATTAACCAGGTTTTGATGACTTAAAACTACTAAATCAAACCAACACTATTTGTATTAAATAGTCGATAAAATTTTACTAAGTTAGATGTATATATGAAGGCAGTGGGCGCCTACACTTACCAAAAAAAGGGGGGGTTAGGGCCAGGCATCCCTTTTCCGTTTTTTCACGCATTGAATAGATATAAGGAAAAAAAAAATGTAGGGCCAGGCATTTATCCTTTAGAGGCATCCATGATCCAGCCGCCATAATGACGTGACTCTAATTGTTAGAGCCCGTAGAACGACTTTTCTTCAGATTTAATTATTCTTTTACTTGGTAGACTGTACAACCTAAAATATTTTCCCTCTTATTTGATTTTTCTTTTTAATAATATCGAAGCGTAAGCCTTTCCTCAAGTTTTAATTCAACTTGAGGAACTTTATTGCGTGTAAATCACTTGGAATAAATAGCTTTTGACTGGTAAACCGGTTTATACAAATCCGCGTGTTAACAAATACAAAATTATATTCCTCTCGGACCAACAGGTAGTGCCGTTTATTTATAAAAACATTTACAAACACATCTGTCTCATTTCTAATGAAAGGATGCAAATTCAACTAAAACTATCTTGTAATGAAACCCTGCTTTAACGGCAAGGCACCCATCTTTAACACTTCTATAAACCCGCCCAAGTAAAAATGAGGATTCCCTTTGAAATTCAGGCAGCCTAATAACAAGGCAACCTATTTGGATTGTAAGCAAGCTATTGAGATCAGAATCCAGAACTGGAACAGGATTCTTTTTGTTGACAGTTGCAGATTAAACTGCCCAACCCTTGCATGGTTTCTAAGCACCCTGTGGTTGAAATAACTATGTCACGTTTAAGGACTGTAATATGATGAATGTATGGAAACTATGAGGATTTGAATTTCATACTTGAGCTCTTTCCTGTGGTCATGCTAATCTCGACTTCGCCCTTCCTGCCAAAAAGTTAGCCTGTGTGAATAACTTACGGTGCTGCCAAAACATGACTTCACATTGCATTTCATGTGTGCATAATATAGTCTTCGTTTATGCACTTCATACCTCATAGTTCAGTAGCTTAAATATGCACAGTGGATAACACTAAGTACACGATATCCAAGAGTGAAATAGGATAAGAGATACAACGGTAATTACTAACACAATTAACTTCTATGTATCTGTTTTATTTTCTTTAATTTTTTTATTTTTTCTGGATATGAACATAAATTCTCTTGTTCATATATGATGATAATACTGATTCTTTGGATTTGGATGTTCCATACAAGTATGGGCACAAAGTACATTAACCAATCATGCACAAATTCTTTTTTTATGTTGCCTTACAAGATCGATCTTGTCTAGACATATTAGCATTCATGTTTTCTTCAAAGTCCAGTGTTGTAAATTGTTCATACCTCTTATTTTACATGAATTTGCATCGTTATGCAAAGTAGGCTAGTAGGTGAAGCCTGACTAATACCTGGGCAGAGAGTGAGGGGAATAAAGGGGAAGTGGAGGAGCAGCAGCTTACCTGCCATAAGTTAGCACATTTATACGTTGACAAATAAAATCATCCATAATGTTGCACTGTGGTCAAACATGTCGTCTTTTGTATGGCGATTTGACTCACAGTAAACACTTTGCAAGGCCAATAAGTCTAGGCAACATCTGTTTTTCATATCCCAAAGAACAATTAGTTGAAGATATGTATAATTAGCTAAAGATAATTTTCATCATTCTATTACCTTCAGAGGCGCTGCAGTTTATTTGCGGGATGCCAGATCCTCTGAACAGTTAGAGTGCATTCTTTCCTACAAAGTTCATGAGTTCTGCTTGTGCTGCTTCCATTATCACCTGGAAGTCTATTTGTGTATACCTTCCCCTGCGATCCAGAATTATCATAACCAGCTCAGCTTCTTCCTTAGTGAAGAATTTCAAGCCATTACTAGACACCATAAATGGCTCGCAAGAGTGCAGTGCTATACAAATGGCCCCAATGCATTAAAGTGGAGTAAAGCTTAAGTGACCTTAGACTTTGTCCAATGTGGGAGATTTAAATAACTGTAAAGTAAAATCACCAACTCTAGAGGAGCAATGTAATTTCACACTATTGCTCATTGCACACTCACCACATCAAAATAAGATAGTTCCATTTTTATTCATACCTCACAAAACATTGAATTTTGGCATGGGTCCACCAACTTGACTGTTTCAACTTTCAAGGCTTGTGAAGGATTGTATTTATTTGAGCCAGAGCGTAATTTCCATTTGTTATTAAAACCTTTTACAGGATATCATTAACATTTTCAAACACCTTCAGAAACTTTGTACCACTGAGGAACTATGGGTAAGAAGGAAAAACATTATAGTATCTATATTTCCTGGTGCTCCTCGAGGAAATGGATAAGTGTTGAAAAGAAGAACATTCTTTTGAAGGCTATAATAGACAGACCACATCAATTTGGTCAACAAAACCTCCTAAGCGAGACCTATCATATGATTGGTCTGACCTTGCCCAGGATAGATGAAGCAAGAAAACTATCCTTGACAATATCTAATTTAAACTGACATATCCAAGAGATGAGGCACTGATGTTACTTTTACTATCACTAATAGCATATGAGTAAAAGAGTTACAGATAATATATCTTATTTTAAAATTTGTTCCAAGTGTTAACTGGTTTATCCCCCATCAATGATGAATGGTGTGAACCCTGCTAAAAGGCCCAAACAACGAATTAATGGGAAGTATTTCGGTGGAAATTGGAAATTTTGAGATACCAGAAATGAGTTTTAGACCAAAACGTAGAAGGATAGGCTGGGCTTGCAATTCCATGCATTATCCTTGCAATAGCTCTGGGGGTGAATTTAGCTTGTGAGTTACTCTGTAAAAAGACCTGTTATGCCAAAAAAAATTCAAATATTACTGCCAAACACAAGTGGCCGTTAGTAAAGAATCTAGATACCCCTGTAAAACCCCTCACCTTTATATCTGCTTGCAAAAATGGGCTGCACATGTAAATCATGGTGTTATTAATAGTATGATAAAAAAGCATCTCCAAATAAAAACAAGGATACTTAATGTCCTAAATCAACTACACGGACTGTGTGATACCCATGTTCAAAATTTAGACACCCATGTATTATATAGTATTATGATAGAAGTTAACATGGCAAAGATTGATATCAACCTGCTTTGACCCATCTTATTAGAAATGTCAGAATTATCATCTCCATTGAAGTAATCCAAAATCTTTCTTTGCAAGCATGGTGTATGCTGACAACCATAGCAACCATGCATCTTTTCACACACATTCACCGCAAAGACTGTAGCATTAAACATTGCATCCAACTTCCGTACCTAATCCAAGAAAAAGCAGAACACATATTGTTTGTAGGTTATAACAGTAAAGAACATAGAAAAGAAAATGCAAAACTAAATGCTATAATTTAAATTCAAGCTTATAATCATTTTACTAACACCCTAATGATAGGGCCACAAGCCCACAAACATTTCCTAATATTAATTTCATCGTTTTAATTAAAATGAATGTGAAAATTAATTTTCATTTAATTATTGATGATGTCATAGCTGGACCCTGTTGACTCTCTAACCCTTGAACCTCTCATTTTTTTAGGTTCTTTAAGCGATTAGACTTTCAAACAATGTCAAATGTCAATTGGAGCTTATGAAAGGTAACTCAACACCCAGTGGCTACGATGTGTATAATATTCATACATAATGAAATTGTGAAACAGTTTCTAAATTGTTAACCATACAATTAATCACCTTACAGATTTCAACTTCTGATAACCATTTTGTAAGATGAGCTGATAGAGAACAAAAATCCCCTGGTACTTCCATAATTGTATAACAATATGCTGGGTCCTTCACCTCATATGTTATTTCTCGCTTCAACTAAGGCAATATCACAAAGAACAAGAGAAACAGCTTCATAATCATTACCATATTGAAATAGGAAAAAAAAATAACACGATGAAGTTTTTCCAGCCTATAAAAGAAAATGAAACATGTCATAGCTTTGACGTAGCTTAAGATATATAAACCTTTAAATTCTGCAACTGATTTGACAGGTCAATAGCTGTAATCCCAATGCTATTTGCCACAGTGGGTATGTCAAACACATATTGCCCTTGCTTAACTTCAGATCTGAAAATCTCAGTTACCATATCTTAATTTACCAAAGGAGTTTCATGAACTAGTAACATTTGGTTGCTAGTAATCAAATTAGAAACTATACTCACTTCTTAAGAATTGCTGCAACCCCTCTATCCTTTTCAGCAAGCAGCACCGGGGAAGTCTACACTTAAGGAAATACCACAACCTTTAAGCATCACGAAATGAATATTATAACATGGTAACATAGAAATAAGCTAAACATAATAGCTATTCACAAATATTGCATATCTCCTGAACCCATTAAAACATGCAAGCAAGCTAATAAGTAAAAGATAAACATATATCGAATACACATTTGCCACCCACATTGTGGAAATTTAGAGTGCAAGTCACATTCATCTGTGGAAGTAAACACAAGTATTGCACTTCACCCAACTCCAAGTGCGTTAGAAGAGTCAGCATCACCTGCCAGAGCAAACACCAGCATTAAGCAATTTAGCACATAAAGATGTGCCAGAGGAAATTCACCAAGGCACTTTATTTTTATGCACAGTTTTCAAGCACTAAGGAGACACCATGCTAGTGTCTGCACGTGTTTGTGTAGTCCTGACAAAGCTAAAGGAGACAGAACAACACATCAATAGTAGCCTATGCCCACAACTTCAACTGTTGCATGGCAAATGCACCTTGGCTTCCTAACTCATATCACTAATCGAAACAATTCATGTTACTCAGTTTATTTCATCATTGGTCAGATACTGGTTAAGAAGACTTGATTAGGGAGAACAAAGGTACCCTAAATAAACAAAAAAGAGTAACATGACAATTGACATATCAATCTCAACAAATCACTATAAAACATCACCAAGCAGGGTATTCTTCATCAGAACAAGCATTTCCACCTGTTCACAACTATAAATGGATTAGTAAAAAATAAGCACAATCACCAATAATCCTTATATGCCTAGAATCCTCTAATCTGTCACCAAAGCCACGATTTTAAGGAACTTCATCCTAAGGTAGTAATCTGGTTGTTTGGTGATACATTATCTGCTTTACTCACCTAGGTCAGAAATTCAACATGTTTGGATTAAGCAGTAATTTGCTCACACTAAAGTTTTCTTTCTTTATCCAATCATTAGAATGCAGGGATAACTTTAAAAGGAGGAAAATTGTGGAACTGTTCCATAAGAAAACTCTGCACAAAAGTTATCTGTAGACATCAATTATCTCTATCAATTAAAAATTTTGAGCATTGACACAGCAACAGTAAAAGGAAAGGACCTCTTCTTTCATATCAAACTTGCGGGATGCAGATTCTTTGACTAATGAACACATTTTCCCTTGCGAATTCTTGCCATTGCTGAAAACTTCAGTGAGAAATTTGTTCACTGCATATTCATCTACTCCTTCACTGAGAAAAGAATACTGTAAAACAATCACGGATTGACAAAAGCCTTATATAAATTAAAGTTATTAGTCTAGGTGCAATTTATATTCAATTACCTGTGCATAAGACTACGAAGTTTGAAGTATGTGTCATTGTCAAAAAGGAGATGGCAATGGGACAACCTCCCATCCCTTCCAGCACGCCCAATCTCCTATACAAGTGTGTCATTCTTTTCATTAAGCAAACAAACATAGAGAAAATCCTGTGAAGCAACCAGTTTTAAGCATATATCCACCTGAACATATTCCTCCAAGCTTTCTGGCAAGCAGTAATGAATTACCTGAAACAAATGCATTAGGAAGTTTTGATATTGATATCTAAATGATGGTGACATAAAGGAGCATGCACATTGCAATGGAAAGCTACGTCAAAATGGATAGCTAAACATGTGTCGGTACAGAAAAATGCCAGATGAGTAAACCAAGGGTTCCAGTAATTTCAATAGGACAGCCAATCAATTAATAGCACGTGTTCATAGACAGACTGGATGAAGATGTTGCAAAGATTCCAACAACGGATCATTTACTCCATTTTATTAGTCTAACCATCCAAAATACTTAGTTACTTCTGGAACTATCATCTATTTCAGATGGAGTCAAACTGACGTGAAGAAGACCTCTAGGAAGTCTGGAGTAGCTGTCTATGCACAATGACTTTCACTATACCAATGGCACAGCATCCCAATGGCTACTTTAATAAATGAACCAAAAATTGCCCTGCTGGGCACCAGTTCCTGTGATTATAATGCAGAGAAACCAAAATGATCATGCATATGGTTTTTCTTCTTACAGCTCCAACATCCTGCTTGTCAAGTCCCATGCCAAACGCCACAGTTGCAACAACCTTCCATAGAAAATACGAGTCAATGATTCAGACAATAGAAAAGCGGCAACCCAATTAACAAATAAATGAATTCATAACATAACAGTTTAGTATGCAGATACATTTCAGACTCCAGCCTAGAGAATAATCTTCTTACCACTCTAATTTTGTTAGAACAAAACAACTCCTGTGTACGGCTACGGTCTTTAGCAGGGATACCACTGTGATAGCTCTAAATAGCAATTGGCATTGATATTGTCAGAGTTAATATTAAGCATCAAAATCACATAAAAGAAGTTGTGCATCATGCAACTGAGAAAAGTGAAAGGCCAACCTTTGCAGAGATATTGTTTTCACATAAGCATCTGCTTATTAGATCAGTTTCATACTGCAAAACCAAGATGCAAGTATTAATTACCAACCAATGTATGAAAATTAAGAAAGAGTATAGATATTCACGTGCAGTTCAACGCTATCCCTCCATCAATCATTCAATTACAAAGTTTGTGTATGGAGAAAATCACCAAGGGAGTCCAATAAGATTACATTAACATACATATTTGGATATCATTCTAGTCCAAAAGCCTAAGCTAATGGGCTTAGATCCACTTAAGTATATTAACTACTCTTTTTCTTTATGCTTACTCAATGTGGGACACAACACTCACAAGTACACTCACAATAAATCTCTCACTCATTTGAGAGTTTCTTCTACATTGACCCAACTACCCATAGTGTGAGTTCTTTACAAATCCAAGAGTGTCACGCGTACAAGAGTTGCCCCAATTGTTGGCCACAGAAAACAACTCCCAAACCGTAAAAGACCAAGACACTAGTATCAACGGAAGCTAACTACAGCTTTGATACCAATTGTTAGGGAGATAATCACCAAGGAAGTCCACCAAGATTATATTAATATACATATTTGGACATCATTCTAGCTCAAAAGCCTAAGCTAATAGGCTTGAATCCATATAAGTATATTAACTAATCTTTTTCTTTATACTAACTCAATGTGGGACACAACACTTACAAGTGCACTCACAACAGTTTGGTTATATGAAATTCAGAGTTTTGTGGAGTTAATGCACAACACTGAGAAACAATTTTACACAATCGCAATGGATGAGCTTGCCCAACAGCACCGTTGCAGAAAACCACCATATCCAATTATACAGTGTTATGTAATCAAGAACCATAGACCAAGAAATATTTGAAATATATACCTGAAATTTGCAGTATATAATGATGCTCTGAACTTCCTTAAAGGGAGAAGACTTTATCAACATCAGCAAATCTTTCATTCTATTATATATCACATCAAAGGTAAAAACAGGTAAATTCAACGGATTGAGTTAAAGATTGAAAACTGGGAATATAGAATAAATTATTGTTTGCACTTGCCTATTTCCACTCAAAGATACTGACAATTGTAGATTGTCCCTTAATTGTGCTTTCTGAATAAGATTGGTTTGCGGAATGGCTAGAGCAGACATTACCGAGTGCAAAGTTGTGGTAGTGGCAGTAGCAGTCATTGCAAGAATGCATCCAACATTGAGCCTGGCAACAAGCATTGATGCCCTGAGCCTTGTGTATGAAGGCCGGAAATTGTGTGACCTGTTACATTGTTCAAATAAATTTATGCAAGAATTACAGGGACAAAATTGAAGTTTAACCTGAAGACAGAGGACTATAAACATTGATATAACCAATAAGCCAAAACCCAAGGAGACAAGAGGCAGTGCAACCACTCACCATTCAGAGATACAGTGAGCTTCATCAACCACAACAAGTGATGTAGATAAATTAGTAGAAAATACTGACAAGAATTCTGCATTTAAAAATCTCTCGGGTGAGACAAAAAGCACCTGAAATAGAATTTACAAAACCTTAGCTTTTGGCAATACTACACGTGGGCAAAAACTTGTACTCTACATGGATATCAGAATCTACTAGATTAAATTCATATTAGAATAATCCAGCAATTACATGTTAGCAAACCACACTGGAGGAGCAATTGACAAAGCCAAAACTGCATACATCAATAAACTCACCCTGATAGTCCCTTCTTGAAGCTGCCTCAGTGTCTCGGAAACTTCTTCAGCCGTCTAAAACAGCAAAAAATGAAAAAGTTAACTAATCACAAAAACTGTTCAAGGACTTTCTGTGAAAGAAAGAGAGAACGTCAAGTACCTGACTGCTACAAAGAAGACCGCCCCGAATCATGGAAGGCAGCTGTCTCAGCTGATCGATCATCAGGGCCACCAACGGACTGACCACCACCGTTATCCCTGGCAACACCATTGCCGGCAACTGATAGCACAGCGACTTCCCCGCACCAGTCGGCAAAACAAGCATTGCCGATTCCCCAGCGAGCACCATCCTAATCGCCTCCAACTGGCCATCTCGGAACGAATCATAGCCATAAACGACCTTCAACAACCTCACCAAGTTCTCATCCGATGGCTCGTTCCTCACCGCAGACACCGCCACCTCAACCAATTCGCAATCGTATTTCCTCTGCCTCTGTGGTGCGCTTTCTACAACCGAGCCATCCTCTTCACAAACACTGTTCTTCTCCGCTTCAGTCCCACCTTCAGGTCTCAAACTTCTCCTACTCCTTCTATAAGATTTTCTACCATAACTATTCCCTCCTCTTCCTTTGTTCACAAACTTGCGCTTGCTGCTCCTATTCATGTTCAGCTTCACAAAATTCCCTTCACCACCACATCTTCGCAGTTTCACAGGTGGCAGAGGCGCATTCCCTCCAATCAAATTGGGACGCCTCTTCACAAAATTCACCGAATTCACAGCTTCGCTTTTTGGTTCAGCCGGAACAGAACCACTCTCAGCTTTGGGTAGAGGAGGAGGAGGAGAAGGGTCGTCTTGGAAATTGAGAAAGGGCCTCCGGAGTTTGGAGAACGATGCGGAGTGGGAGAGGTGGCGGGCGGGGAGGGTTTCGAGGGTGGGGATTGGGCGGTTGGGATGGGAGGGGCTGCGGATTTGGAAAGGGAGAGAAGAGAGGGGAGAGGGGGTGGGTGAGGGGTCTTGGGGTGAGGGTTTTGGGGATTTTGAAATGGGTGTGGAGCGGGAAGAGGAGGCTCTAACCCTAAATCTGGATTTGTTGGAAGAGATAAGAGTCGGTGGCGGTGGAGGTGGTGGAATTGGGTCTCTGGGAGGAGTGGCGGAGATGTGAGAGCCATCAGAGTCTGAATCGGATTCCATTTGGAAGATGGGATGGTGGATGGTGGTGGCTGAGGAAATCTGAGGTTATGAGAGGAAAGGTATTTACTACTAATGCTTTTCATTTCCCGCCAAATATTTTTGGGCTTCTTTTAATTTTGAGATGGAATCTCCAAAATACCCTTGTACTTTTTATCTGTTGGAAATAAATCCTCCTATATTCACCTCTAAAATTGAGTGCTCAAAATGTGTGAGAATGAATCAGTGGATCAATACCACGTCAATATTTAACGGGCACTACTAATTTACTAATTAATTTTTTTAATTGGTTAATCTAAAGGTAGATTGATATTATGTGTCAACATACTAAGATAATGGTATGGTATATAATATTAATAAGAAAAAAATTACCCAATGACTATTGGATTTGGCTGCTATAAAAAAATAATAATAATAAAAAAAACTACATTATATATGTTGTAGTTTTTTAATGGTCCGTAATTAATTTCACTCTCCTTCTCCTAAAAAAATTGGAATTAAATTGAAACTGTTGAAAAAACTATAACACATGATGTAATTTTTTTATATCACCTGAATCAAATCAATGACTATTAGATTCTGTTACATCAACATACTAAAATAAAAGTGCGATAAATGTACAATGTATAGCATTACTTGGATCAAAATGCAGCATTGCCTAATGCCAGCTAATGGCGTCATCTTCTTACTCCTCTTTGGCGATTATGGATGAACAACTCCAAACAATCTATCAATTAAATTGGCATTTATTTGCATATACAAAATTTATCTTTTAAACCGACACCTTACGTTAAGTTAAGAGTATATAATTCTCACGTTGCATTTTAAAAAGTGTACATAGAAATCACATACTTTATTAAAAATGCATGTAAAAATTACATAATGTCAAATCTAATAGACTGAATTGAAAAAATTGCCTTCAAACTCGGATTATCATGTCTTATCCTAATTGGATTTTGAGGACTCAAAATACAGCCACTTCCTTTGTTATTAACTGAGAACTAAATCAAGGTATATATACTTTCACAATCATAAGGAATAAGAATGAGCGGGATTTCGTTCACACATTACTTTATGGAGGATTGAACCGAATAGAACAAGAATAGGGCTACTGGAGCAGACACAAAACTCCAGTGCCTCTCACTAATACCGGCCTAATAACAAGAAAAGCTTTACAATTACGGTACAAAACCAACGTGGCACTTGCTAACAAGTAATTGGATTATCAGAAACCAATTGGAAATAATTCAAACAGCCCTTCAAACATAAAACCATTAAAATACATGGGAGTTGCATTGTGGGCACCATAAGCACGACCTGAAAAACGACTTCACATTATTGTGCAATTGCACTTAGATTCCAGCTTCGGAGGCTTCATGCTGTCCATCTTGTTAGGAAGCCCTACATTGCGGGGTAAGGATTCATCATCATTCTCGTCATTCTCATCGTTCTCAGTCTTATAAGAAGGGGGTTTTGCATCAGTTTCCACCAGCCTTTGCCTGGCCTTTTGGGCTTTTGAAGCACGTTTGCCAACAGTTCTGCCACGTGCAATCTTTCTATCAGAATTCAATTTCCCCAATATTGTAACCGTTGGCTGAGAACCTTCCAATGGGATTGAGCTTTCCTTCTCCATTGCTATGCTTGCAGCTTGGTAGGCCAGACCATGGACGATGGAGCTGCAGAAAAGTATTGTATCTGTCGCCTCCTCAAGCGTTAGACTTCTTGACTTATTTCCACCCCGACAGTCTACCATTACTGTTGATTCCTCTGTCAAAAAACATAAAGAATTTGTCAAGTAATAGCTAAGACTTGCTAATTTTATCCCAAAACTGGTTTTTAGGACATCATATATACATGTGCTATAATTACAAGTAGATTGCGGAATGGAGTAGGAGCTGGTAATCCTCTGGATCAGCAAACGGTTCACAAGAAGTAATATTTCCCATCATACACTTGGTATGGTCCCAATTTATAAAATACAGTGATCAAGTAAACAGAATTAACAAGTACAAAGAAGAAAGAAGAAGAAGAAGAAGAAGAATGAAGCCAGATGATGCAGCCAAATCAATTTGCTATGGACGCATCTGAACATGTTTGCAGTGAATGGCATGAAATAGGATAATACACTGACCGGATGAACATGATTTAATCATATAGGAAGAAGAACTATCACAAGAATATCCCGACCCAAAATCTCGACTCTAGGAATTAGTAGCTATTTGGCAATACATAAAACATCCACCATTCATAGGATCATGTACTTTTTCTAATGTATATGTCAGAGAGCAAATCATGACAATGTGATCACATTCTTATTGCTAAGACATCCTAAAATCATTTTAACAAAACTCAGTCACCAACATCATTCATTACAAGTCTGTCAACGTTTGTCCAAAAATAAGCAAATAAAGTAGAGCTATCAGAAGCTCACTTATGTGACACAAGCAACCAATTATATTCATCGTTAGAGCATTATATTGTTCAGACTGAAAATTGAAACACCAAACATGTCATGGGTACTCAATAAGCTGCAGCTATGACAATGCAAATTTCACATAGAAGAACACTAAACAAAGCGCAAGACAAGCATACCAAGGATGCCATGTGCCTCATCAGAGGTGTTGGGCTCTGAAACAGCAGCAATCAAATCCCTGTCTGAAAAAGACTCCTGTGATTCGCCCTTGGTGCTCTTCGATATCAGAGAGACATCATCAATCTGTGAACCAGGGGTACTCTGACAGCACTTTTCTGTTTCCACTTCTGACATAGAAACCAAAGAACTGTGAGTAGGAGCCTGTGCAACATCCACTCCATCAACACTATTGTTCAGCATGGTAAGTTCCTCTTCTAAAGATGACTCTGGAGTTCTAATTGATGCTTCCATATCCATGACGCTCCTTGCATGTTCTAGGAAGTTTTCATCATTTTCATAAGAAGTGCAATCTTCATAATTTGGAAATGATGATACTGAATTATCCTCTAACTTAACACTAACTACATGACTCAACAATTCTGACATGGAAGGATCAACTGTTCTACTACCATTATTATATTGAAAATTATCTTTCTCAACAACTGCTGTCCTGGTAAAAGATGTACTAGTAACATCTGCTTCTGCATATTCCAACTCGAGTTCATGTTCTTCAGAAGCTTTTGGTGTTCCCACTGCAACATCATATTCCACATTGGCAACAGAAACCTCAAAGTTTTCTTCTGTAGGTGTGCTCGATGCAAGACCTGACGCTTGGTGAGCATGATTAGAAATTCCAGACAAAGATGACCCAGTTCTTAGAAGTTTCATGCTTATGTCATTCCTGTAATTCTCCATGTCTGATTTCCTGCCGCTTAACTGCCGTTGTACACGAGTATCTGTTTGTCTAGCTAAGCTGAAATCAATAGAGGATGATGCTGAGAAACTGCCATGCCCAGTGGAGCTTCTCATGCTGCTTACACTCTCTCTTGCATGAGACAGATCATCATAAGGTATCGTAGTAGCAGTAAATGTCCTGCCTTGAACAACAGGCCCCTTGCTACTGCTTGACCTCTTCAACAGTACGGAGATGCCTGTACCTTCTGAAAAGTCAACCTTCAGATTTGAATAGCCGTTAACGTGATGCAATTGCTGACCCCCAGGGTCATCATCAGTTATGCTGTGACGAACAGTTGGTTGGGCCATTTTTTGCTGAATGGCATGACTATGCTCAGCTTCCTCTACCAGGGACCTTGCCAATTCTCCACAGATATTATGATTTTGTTCACAATGGGAAGTCTGGCCTTGCTCAACATTCTCTTCACCCTCAGAAACCTTTGGTTCACCCAGGTAAGTAACCTGTGCAAATTTAGGTACAGTCATCTCATCACAAGGCTTTTCTTCTTTAGAAGTCTTCATAGACCTCACTGGGGAGTTTGAAGCAACTATGGTTGTTGCATCTGGAGATTTTACAGCAACTACAGTTGTTGCATCCGGAATTATGACACTCAAATTTTTATCTTTCCTACAGCAATATGGACAAAGTTTAATGTCCCCTTCCCCTTCATCAACAGCAACATACCTAGAACCACACTTCAAACAAATTTCGATATTTTGAAGAATATCAGCTTCTGGAGAATCAGTCTTAACCTGAGAAGATTCAGAAGTTGCACTAACTTCCATGGCAATAAAATGGTGACTGGAGTTTTCAGAGTCAGCGTTACCATACTCGACTGCAGGGCCTTTATCAAAGCCACCATGCCGAATGTGAAGCGATATGTCATGCATTTCATGCCCAATGTCTTCATTTACTACATCCATCTTATCAAAGGCAAATACTTCTTCATAGACATCAGGATATGCAGCTTTCCCACATTCACTTGCTGTATCATCCTGTATCTGGTCACTACCTTCATTATCAGGTGCAGCACTTGTTCCTTGATCAGAGCTTGCATTGCTGCTTGTTGTGACTGAGGAGTTTCTAGATATCAGAGAACGGTGTGCAGAACTTGCTTTTCCAGCATAAAAGGTAGTACTGGGGACACTAGATAAGAGTGGCCTGAACATATTTTGAGGACTTTTCCGATTGTCCTGCATAGCTCAAACCCATCAGCTACAATTACTATGAAATATTAATTGAGAACTCTACACTTCAAAAAAAAAAAAAAGCTTGGGGGTGGAGGGGTCATTCGAAAAGTTAGCTTGTCTATAAGCAATGAAATGGACAATATGATAATAAAATCTTAAAAAGGAAGTAAACAACTAAAGTTAAGTATGAAACGCTATTTCCTACTCAACTGCAGTTATATGTTTTGCCACTTAATCTCAACAAGAGATCTGAGAACTATTGTCATTTCCAACTCAACTGATGCTCACTTGCAAAATTCTGATAACTAAGGAAAAAATTTATATGAGTTAAATGATAAAATACCATCTGCCGAAGAGCATAGTCAAATGATCTTTTAGGAGCAGACGTTGAGGACACTATTTTAGGTGACTTCTTTGAAAAAGCCAGAGCTCGGTTATTTGATAATGCACCAACTTTCCTTGAACTTGCTCGGTCTAAACTACCCACAGGAATGGATTGCACAGAATCTATATCATCATCGCCAGATGATGCCACAGAGCCTTTGCTGTGAGAGCTGAATCTGTCTCGGTCATGACTATGAGATGAACTGATGCTTCTAGAAGCTGTTGGAGACATTGACTGCCTGTTGAATTTGGAGGTAGAATCCCTACCATTTCTCGATGCTGGTGAGGAACCTCTCACATATGATGCTGGTCGATCAGCCAGAGAAGTACGAAGATTGGGAGGTGCATCAGAGGAGAAACCTGGAATATTTGCTTGCCATGCCCTTATTTTTGGCGAAGCAGAGTTCCCTCGACTTGTCTTTATAGGGGAAGTTCCCCTAACCCCTGGGGAGGCAATGGTACCACTGGAACCAGTGCTCATCCTCCGGGGAGTTGGGGTAGAAGACCTTGGAGCAGGTGTTGAGGGTTTACTTGGAGGAGTGGATGGTCTCCGTGATGGAGTACCATGCTGTGGACCTGGAGGTGGACTAGAATGAGGTGCTGATGATGGTCTTCCCCTTGACTGGAACGTGCTACTCCCAGACCGAGGAGATGGGCTTAAGCGATTTGGACTGGCACTACCCCTACTGCTTCTGTAACTCTTTTCCATCTGAAAATAAATAAATAAATCTGATGTAAACAGAAGAAGCATAAAAACATGACCCTTTTTTTTTTCAAGGAAACTTTTAGAGGATATAAGGAATCTGATTATATTCATTAAAGCTATCTGAAAACTTACCGTGGAAGATCTTGATATAGAAATAGGTTGACTCCGAGTTCTGCCCCTGGGTGCAGTATTAACTGGTTGCGGCTCATCATCCAATGAAGTAAACAGAGGAGTGTCCGGAGGAGTTAGTAACCTGAAAAATCAATAACACCTGGCATTCCATTAGAACCAATAAACAGGATGCGTACTTATACCAGCTAGAAATGGTCATGCAGGGGTAAAAATGCAGCATATTTCTTACAACCATACGGTAATAGCTACGGGAACAAATTGACAAATAGCTGACAGTAGAATTTCCAGCTTTGAGATGAAAGACTTGATTATAGACTTTAATATTAATGTGTACAGGAGAGTAGACAATTGTTTTGTTGCAATTTACGTTATCTTTGTGTTTACTTGCAAGCCATAAGTTACCCTTTTTCTTTTTGCCCTTTCTTTGTGGCAAAACAATTAAATTATGATTCTGTCAAATTGCTTCACTGCGTATATGTGGAACCATCAAATTTATATAGCAACTTAAAGATGGAAAGTCGAAAGCATTAGAATAGGAGAAAAGGCAACCTACCAGTCATAGTCATTCTTCTCTCCTTCAGCATTAAGCAGGTTGCTACTCTCTCCACGAACAGGAATAGAGATTCCAAGCTTAACATCCGAAAAGTGTCTCAATTTTGAAGCTGTACACAACAATTCAAATTCAAAGAGCAAAATGCAGCATTATTAGCAAGAGCAAACTGGACAAAGAAATCCAAACTCTTCAAGTCACATGTATCCAAATTACAGAACCAAGGTCGGTATAGAAGATTACAAAATGTGTCTTCAATGTCATCAGCCGTAAGCAAGAAATTCTCTCTTTCTCTGGTCTGCATTTCGTTGAACAAAGCAAGATCGTCATCTTTCTCTCTGAACAACAATCCGCCCTCGAAACTCCGTCCTCGCCTGTGATTGGTCCCTTTCATCTCTCTCCCAGGACTGGGAGAGCATCTCAATGCCGGAGAAGGAGGCATCTCGTAAACTAAACCCTCCAAGTTGTCACTCCAGCCTGTCCATACGCCCCGAAATCAAACAATTGTTGAACCGAAACAAAATCCTCATAATCTCCATCCAGCTAAAGCTTACAACAAAAATCACTTAAAGCCCAACAATCACTCTCACACAGAAACAATATCCGGCTTCGATTCACCGGCTTCACTAAATTCACCAAATTAAGTTAATTCCAATTTCACCAATCCAAAACCATACATTGCAAGACCAAGTCAACTCAACGTAGAATCTTAGTGCTCGAACACATAATATCATAAACTAAGATAATGACAGAAACAACTGTACCAATCAAAATGTAGAGGCTCTAAAAAAAAAAAAACCACCAATTTGATAATCCGAACCCTAGATTCTCGTCCAGCTGAAAATCCCGACAGTGCCAGTGGCCACTCAACCAAACCCTAATTCAGCTTCCACAAACCACTAAGCCACCATTTGAGTTCAAATCACAGAGCGAAATTCACCAATTTGGAAAGCACTCAGCAGAGCTTGACTACTTACCAAATCTCTTCCAAGTCAAATTCCTTCAAAAACAGCAAGAAACCTCGTTGAGTGCGACTAAGATCCCAAAGCTAGGGACAAAAAGCAGAGCTTTACGAATGCGACGAATGTGATACCGAACACTCGGATCTACAAGCATTCATTGCTCTGTCTGCAAGCATGGATCGGCGAACTTGAAAGAGATCGATCGGAACCAACACTTTAAGAGATTTTCTCGCCTTCTCTCTCCTCCGA
Organism: Betula pendula; assembly: GCA_900184695.1. Lineage (NCBI taxonomy): Eukaryota > Viridiplantae > Streptophyta > Magnoliopsida > Fagales > Betulaceae > Betula > Betula pendula. The sequence goes on from FXXK01000053.1 coordinate 1,663,138, forward strand.
GAAAATGAGAGAGAGAATTAAAAGGAAGATGAATTCAGAGTAACTAATAACCCTTTTGTTGTTCTTCTTCTTTAGATTTGCTTCTTTCCTCCACAGCAAGCATTCATTTTCTTTCTTTCTTTTTCTCTCTCTCTCTCTGCTCTGAGATATTTTTTTCTTTTCTTTTCTTTTTACTTTTTTCTTACTGTCTTGGTTCTTCCTTAATTTTTACAGTGATGCCACTGGTGTTCCCCAGTACACTCTACTTATTTTATTGCATTTTGTGTCCAAAACAAGCAAAAAAAATCTGTCTGAATTTATTACAAAGCAAAGATTTGTATTATTGGTCCAACATTGAAGGTAAAGTTTTATTTTTTAAAAAAAAAAAGGAAAAAAAAAAAGATGGGCTTTGCTTATATCCTATGCTTCATTTATAATGGTTCTTCATTTAATAAGCGGCTATGTATTAAATGACCACAACGTTTTTGGGTTGAGTTATAATTTCAAGGATAAGGTATTTTTCTAAGCCGAGTCTAACTCGGTATTTTAAGTTGAAATCTGTTTTCATTAAAGTATTTGATTTTTACATATATGTTATATTTTTTAAAATATATATGAAAATTATATGCTCTATTAAAAATACATATAAAAAGCACATGCTCTAAAAATAAATGTTTGTTTAATAAATTAAATCAGAATAATTTTCTCTAACCTAATTTGGATGAAAATTGTGTTTAAGTCTAAAATACATTTCATAAATTTGTTTTGTGCTTTTTTTTTAAGGTATTGTGTTTATTTTATTGTGCACGTATGTGCATTGAAGTTGTGTATTTTAAGAGTAATTTTAAAAATTACATGTTTATTTCATTATCATTTTACCCTAATAGTGTACCTATGAAATTAGTCTTTTTTTTTATTTTTTTAATGAGAGTTAATCCAATGGCCGATAGAAACTATAACATCAGCAAGATATAATATTAATGAGACAAAAATATAATTTCTAACATTACTTATATTTTAAACATTATTTAAACTATCAATTCATATGTTTATGTGATTTTTATTGAAAACTTTCAATGTTTTGTACACATTAGGATGCAGTTGTAAATAGCTAATAGGTTGTGACTTCCTCAACAGCAAATAACATTAATTTGCACAATAATATATATATTTCTATTTTAATTTCATGTGGACTTTAGGCACTTTCTACTTTTTGTGTATTTTCTCACTATCTTTCACCAAAATGGCAACATTGCTATGGATAAGGTAAGCTTGACAGCCCTTTCAAAGGCAAATCCAGCTTGTTGATGGTGAACCAACATCATAAATTGATAGATTGTTAAATATTTAAAAAAAAAAAAAATTGTAAGTGATTTTATTTTAATAAAGCAGGTGCATGTGCATGAAATCTTAGGTAATTAATACATATCACGACATTGTTTGGCAACCTCACAATGAAAACAACTGATATTCTCTTATTAATTAGTTGAGTACTGAGTAAGACTTAGAGATTAACAAGGATTAATTAATATAATTGGTGTGCTAAACAAGAAACAAAATGTGTGGGGCAACTGAGGAAAAGGTCAACATAACAACTAGGCTATCATTAGCTACGCCCAATAATGAGAATATATAAAATCATGTCTTTTTAATTGGTAGGTGGTTTAGATAGCTTAAGAGGATTCATTGTAATGATGACAGTCCTCATTTTTCATCCAATTATTGGGGTTTCAACTAATCTTTCACAGGGTTGGATGTGCCTTTTTTTTTTTTAATGATATTCGGATTTGTGTAAAAAATAAAAATAATAATAATAAGAAGAAGAATAAGAAGTTTAAACAACGTGAAAAAAGATTTATTACATAAGTGGTTTTGATCTTTGTAGTATTTTTATTAGGTTTAAAGTTTAAATTTATTTAAGTGTAAACAATTTATTGAGGTTATACCCATCTGCAAAGTCATAATTTTATCTGATTCGTGTGGAGATAATATTTTGTATGAGTCTAGAGTTATTTGATTCATGTACATAGATCATGAGTATATTTTTTTTTTTTTACTTGAAATTTTCAAAAAACCTTTAAAATTATTATTATTTTTTAAAAAAAATAAAGAGATTGTTGAACCAATCTTTAGTCATGAGTAGCTAATTTAATAATTTCATAGAACGATAAATGAAATAGAGAGTAATAAATAAAAATGGCCCACCCACTCTCAAACATGTGAAGTGCATGAATCATGAAGGTAGCACAATATTTACTACCCAAATCCTTAGAAATAATCATATTCACTCATTATAATCATGTAATTCATATAAGATCATGAATGATTTTGAGTCATCAACCAAATTCTCAGCACGTGAAAATAAAAGGTCAACGACTCAACGATATAATAAAATAGTTATCATAAAAGTATGAATAAATATGTTGTGATGAAAAAAAAAAAAGGATAATTTTTATCAAAGAAATTAAAGAATACATGGGAATGCCATCAATGGTCTGGAGGTTGATTTTAAACAAAGTAGGCTGGATTTGAGGAGTAAGAAATAAACAAAAGCAAAATTAACAAGAAGACAGTATTGAGCTTTCATACATTAAGAGACAGGTTAGTGCACTCTCACTCTCTCCCTCTGTCTATGTCCACCAACTTCTCATCTCTATACCTTTCTTGAGGTTGGAGTTTAGCTCGACTTTACTAGAAAGGGATTTGGATTTGGTGATGTGAGAAAATTCCAACATGTGTGTAGTTTTTTTTTTTTTTTTTTTTTTTTTTTTTTTTTTTTTTTTATAAAAACTTCACATTAAATATTAGTCATTAAAAATAAATACAACAAATATGTTGCATTTTTTTTTTTTACGGCATTTGAGCTAAATTCACTAAAAAGAATGCATAAAGTCTACTCAGGTTTCGAGGGAATGCCTATAATCCCTTCACGTTTTGTATGGAATGGTCTAGACTTATGTGAAATCCCATTATTTAATTGCATGTAAATTGTTAACATTGAGTGGGTAAATTATAATGATTATAACAATGTTCATGAGTGTTATCTACATTGATTATTTATTATGGAAGACCGAATTTTCTAAATAATTTTAACTTGCTAGTCATTTTGAAATCAAAGTGTACATGTGACTAGTACATGAAAATACAGATGTAACTAAATTGTTTTAACCCCAGCAAATAAAAATGCCATATAAATAACTATTAAAAATGCTAGATTTACAATTTTTTATAATTTGTTGATACATGTTACATAAGTTTTGAGTTTTTTATAAGTATTTTGTGAGGGATATTATTTCTTAATGTTTTGATTTTTTTGGATAAAAAAGTGAAAAAGATCGAACACACTTTTGTTATTAGCTGACATGTCTCCAATCATATATTGATATGAGTCAATATGTGGTTGGAGGCTGTTAAATTTATGTTGATGGCTACATAACTCCAATCATATATCGACACATATCAATAAATTATATTTGTAAACCTCTAAACTATTAATTAAGATTTTCAACAATTTACTATTTAAATTTGGACAACAATTGTAATATGGTTTATAGGCGACTTAATTTGTCAAAAAAAAAGAAAAAAAGAAAAGAAAGTAAGTTATGAACTGTCAATTTATCTACCAAACAGATGAATCCTATTCTCATAATTTACTTCAAATTGCTTGAAAAGTTGAAATCCTTAACCCACATACCACAAACCACCCTCTCTTCTCGGTTTCTATTAGGGGAAAAGAAACACTCAAAAGTCTACGAGGCCACTGTGGTTGGATTATTTGGGCCTACCGAGGCGGTACATTTGCTTCCGAAGACCGTTACGATCGCCAATTTGTTTCATAGATTTTCCTTCCCAATTACCGATACAACCAAACATAGTTCCACTGATTCGATTCTTTTTTTCTTTTCCACTTTCCTTTTCAGATGACACGTGAGGCCCGTGGGTTTTGTTGGCAATTACGGCTACGAGATCATGAACTAAGCTTGAAACGACCGACAATAGTGGCATGGTTGGGCTAAAAGCCGCTTTCTTGGAGACTACGTGGCGCCATTGCAACGGCTCCCTTCTTAATCATATGTCATTTAGTGATGTGACGCTAACTTTTGTTGATATTTATCATATCACACATGGGAGAATGTTAAGTGGGGTGCTTCTCGATTTTACCATGTACGGACGCTAGAAAATTAAACAATTAATCATCTCCATTCTGGAAAGTGTCCAACTATTTATGGTTAAAATCTTAGTTTATTTTATCTAATGGTATATATATATGTTATTGCATTATTTATAAATTTTAAATGATGTGATGGTAAAACAAAATAAAATATTGATAATTAAATTATTAGTCTTTATTTTACTTAAAATTGGGATTCCTCTGTTTTAAGGTGTCCTTGAGGAGTAGGTCGTCTTTTTTTTTTTATTATTTTTAATAATTAACATTTTTTTTTTAAAAAAAAAATAGTAAGTAACGTGGTCAAATAATGTTTCTACAATAAAGATACATGTTTGTTGAAGTGTTTTTTTTTTTTCCTCAAAATTGAATTGAAATTTTTTTCATTAATTTAATTTATTAAACTAACCTATATCAAAAATGCCTCGCAATGACCTCAAATGTAACCAACATCCAACATATATAAAATCATCAACATTCATTACACATGCATGTCTATAACACAAAATTAATGCAAGTACTTAACAAAACAACATTGGATGCTGCCCAAATGTATTTATTGTTCTACTATTATACAACAAACAAAATTTGTACAATCCAAGTGACTCTGATTGTCACCCCTATCTTATGCTCTTTTTGGGGAGAAAAAGCACACTCGGGCGCTTAATAGTTGATCTTTTGTTGCATTCTTCTTGCTGCTATTGGTCATTTGGTTATAATTTTGCACAAAGTAGTCCTCCTTGCCGCATCAATAGCATAGATTCACCCTCACCCAATATTATCCTCAATGTAGCTTGCCACAACCACAACACTTGTCTTTGGGCAATATGATGCTTGCCATGCCATTGACTAAATAAATTTAGATAAATGTTACAATTTATTCTTTTATCCTTATCCTATTATTATACTTTTTAAAATTATTATTGGATTTATGAGTTTTATGTTATACATGAGACTTACAAATTCAATGATAATTTTGAAAATAAAAAAATAATACGGATAAATACTATAACATTTTCATAAATTTATATAGTATATTTGAAAACCCAAACGAGTTGGAGAAGTGGAGCAAAATCTTATCATTTTATAGATGGTAAACGCAGAAATGGAATGATAGAATTGAAAAATCATGATTAACTTGGAGAATTTGAATGTTGAATTAAATAGGATCCTCTCTATTTTCACATATCTATAAGAGAATCTACGTCCCAGCAAAAGGAGGTCGGAAAGGAATCCACGTTTTATTGGGTATCTCAATTCCTTTTATATATATACTTTTTTAATTAGTCAATTACTTATACTTATTATTATTATTATAAGCAAATATTGAAAAAAGAGAAAGTGAGATCAAGGTGGGTTATGCCTACTCATGATTCTTACAGTTAAAAGAAAATGAAAAGATGTGAAAATGATTCTATAACATTATGAGAAACGGTCATTTTGACAACTAAGTGTGTCCGAAGATTAATACTCTTTGAAACATTTGTCGCAAACCAATAAGAAAAATAAGAAAAAAGAGAAATTACATCCTCAATGATACCACTTGACGACCAATCAGCAGAGTAGCTAGGATTGTTAATAACTAAAATAGTAGCTAAAGAATTCCCTTCAAGAATAATATTTGTAGAATGACAATAAAAAGTTGCTGCTTCAACAGCTAACAAAGCAACTTTTACTTCACCTGTATTAATATAAATAAGAGGAAGCTTTCTAGCCACTGCCCAACGAATCAGTCCATCATGATCATAAATAGCATCAATTGCCACCATGAATTATTGTTTAATAGCGACATCAAAATTAATCTTCAAGGAGCCAATAGGAAGAGGGGACCAAGAAACTAGTAAATTTTCCTGCCATGCCTTATGATGAGTTGCAATGAAAGCCTGAATCTGAATAAGAAAACCGTCAAGGATATGAATAATACTATTATGAACACAACTATTATTAGCACATCAAATAGTATCAAAAGCAATCATAATAGATAATTGAAAAGATTCCACCTTTTCAATAGGTATGTCAAGAATAGCATTAGGTCTTAAAATAGTTTTATCAAAGAATCAATAGGCAATACCACAAAAGGAGAAGAATCTAAAGGTCACCTTGAAGCTCTCTAAATCGCCTTAACAAAAATACAATAAAAAAAGATATGCTGAATCAACTCTAAAGATCCATTGTGTCTATGTTGCATTTTGAGGTTCCATAGACAACTCCAATTCCCCAAAGATAAAGGCCCACTATGAGAGGTATAAATATAGCAACAATGTCATAGACATAATTTATAGAGAATAAACATGAGGAATTAGGAGCCCAAAACCAATACTTGGTTGGTGGAAATATGGGAATATCAATTCCTTCTACTTTTTTTTTTTTTCCATTAATTCCTTCTACTTAACTTTAACCAAATGATGCATAATCTTTTAAAATTCCCAAAAATCCTAAGAAAATTACCTCCATGCCCCAATATGCAAGTAAAAGATTAAAAAAAAAAAGAAGCCAATTTTATGTGGAATATAGTTTTCCTTCAAATTGATTTCAATAAAAATTTTCAAATTGAATCTATTAACTTTGACATATATCTAAAAAGACAAGCATTTTCTTCAACTTAATTTAGTGAAAAATCATATTGCGTCAAAAAATGGGGAGGAAAACTTTAATCTCATCTCCCAAGTTTAACACGCAAACGGCGTCGTATAGGCCGAGTATTCACGAAACACCCTACAGAACGCGGCCGTCTCTTCTTTTACGTATATACCACAGTAGCAGCACCAGAACCCCTAGCAACTCCAAAGGTTTTAGCTTCATCTCCGACTACATGTGGGGGGCTCTACGGTCTCGGTCTCGCTCTCTCCGACACTCATCTCCATCTTCGCCATGGAAGCAAGGGCTTTTAGGCCTCAACCTCAGTACCGCCTCTTCGGCCACTACCAGAGGCCTATTGGATCTGCAGGAGATCGAGAAGGTTCTGAGCGACGTCAGGGCAGACAACGTGAAGGTCATACCGGTCCCCAAGCACAGCGACTGGGCCGATTTCATGGTCGTTGCCACCGGCAGGTCCACCTGGCACGTCAAGAACATCGCTCAAGCCCTAATCTACAAGGCAGGTTCGGTCTCTTCTTGTTTTGCTTTAGAAGAACCCTCAATTTTTCCGTTTGGTTTCGGGGAAAAGAAAATAAAATGAAAATATTTTAATTCAGCAGAGGACTTTTTTTTTGTTGGTTTTTTTCAGCTGTCAAACGGAAAATAATAGCGTTAATGGTCCATGCCTCTGATTCATTTTGTTTAATATATAAAACATTATTTTATCTTTAATTAAGTGAAGTTTGAATCCCTAATTCTCTGTTTGCTTGCTGAGAAATTTGAGGAAATTTGTGGATTCTGAAGCTTATATATTTACGCTGTATTAATCTTGAAAAAGGAAATGAAAAATAAGGCAGATAATAATTTGTCTTTAATATGCCAAATTATCAATTTCTTATCGTTTGGACCTTTTTTTTTAAAAAAACTTAAATGGGCCAATTTGGTGCGAAAGTGATGCTTGTTGGTGATTTTTTTTACTCATCTATCTAAGTTCTGTTTGTTATTATTATTATTTTTGTTCATTGTGTTGTTTTGAATGAGCAGGCTAAGCAAAAGCAGAAAGGGGAGGAGCGATTAGTGCTGCCAAGTGTGGAAGGGGAAGAGGGAGGAAAGTGGATTGTGATTGACTCTGGTCTGTGCTGCTCTTTCTATTACAACAAATTTAGTTGTTTTCGAAGTGTTTTAGGCTTTCATTTTGGTATGATTGATGCGATCCCATAAATTTGCTGCAAAATAGTTGGAAAGTAAACCAGCTGAGAATTCCAATATTGATGTGGCAACTATTAGTTGGTGGTGAATGGTGCTGGCACTTCAAGGGGAATACAAAATGTTAAATATAATGTTTTGAATATCATTTTATAATCTTCGAATTGTATTGTTCCCGATATGTGGCTCTAATGACATTATTTGTTGATATTGGATATTCATCGTTTTGTCATCTTTTTAATGGTGATTTGTTTTTCTTTAGGCAAGGTGATTGTTCATGCCCTTGATGAAAAGGCTCGAGAATACTACAATTTGGAGGGTCTTTGGACCACAGAGACATCCCAAAAGGAATCAAACCAGGTAATTTGAGTTTTCGTGTAAAATTTGTAAGGCGTCATTAGCTTAAGTTGTTGAATCATTCCTGCAAACAGAGACAAACTCTGTTGTGTTTCACTTCTCTGTCCAGACGATTATAGGCAAGCAGAAACATAAATGGGAATTTGGTATAAAGTTTCTGTTAGTATTTTGGTATTTTGGGGAAGAAACACTAAGTCTGTAAAGAGAGGCTTTTTCAGAGTGTATCAACTGTTGGGGTACCCAAACAAGTTATTAATAACATCCTTCAAGGTGAGTACTAAAAACTAAGGTTATGTTTGGTACGCGGAATGACTATTTCAAGGAATAGCCTTTATTAAGAATAGAAAAAGTGTAATAATTAGTCATTCTCATTGTCATGAGAGAATGTCTATTCCCTCAATTGAAGGAATAGTCATTCTCTTATGGCTATCGGAATGGTTATTCCAAGGTTAATGCATTCAACTTATTACATTCTTTATAAAGGCTATTCTTTGGAATAGACATTCCGCATACCAAACATGTCATAAGTTGTTGGTTATCACCTGGTTTTAGCAGACTAATTTGACCGCTAGTACCTAGTAGTTAGAATTCACATTAGTGCTTGTGCCCAATCTACGGACAATAATGCTCTCTCCTCTCTTCAATCCAATGTTTGTAATGCAAAAGAAAGTGGAAAGAGAAGAATACATTGTCTAGGTAGCATAGGTAGCAGAATATTTCTCACATAGCTGCAGCTATGTTGCCATGATTATCCAGCATGGTGAGGCACCGTACTGCCCCCCGTGCAGATGGATCTTTTGGTGGCAGCAGCTGCATTTATGCTGTATTGGGGCATGGATGTGCTCATAATCTCTCTGGAGGGGATGAATAGTCATCCCAACTGATAAACATTCACCAGTTGGTAATAAATTTGACAATGTTACCGGGGGAATCTTAAAATAAGGTTCCTTGCCCCCAAATTCTCCAACCAGAATTTTCATTTAATTTTATATGCTTTCTTCCTAGTCTCATGGGAACAGCCACAAACATCTTTCTTATTAACTTGCCAATCTGCGCATTGATTTTGCGCAGTAATTCATCACTGTTATCCAATATGAATTTGGAAACGTGAGAAAAATCATATCCAATAAGTGTGTTAATCTAAAGAATATGCAGTACACAATTTGATGGATTTGGAACACTTGTTCTGTTGGTTACTTAGAGTTCAGTATTGTCCCTGTTCAGCAAGGGTGATTGGTCTTCAAAAGTGAGCATGACATATCATATAGATACTCTTTTCAAGTTTTTTTTTTTTGAAGTCGAAATTATTGTGTTTTTCCTTCTCTTTATTGCAGATCCAAAATACTAAAAAAGTTACGTGGCTCCCATCTGACCTCATCTTTTTAGTATGTGCAGGAACTGGAAAAAGCTTTTGTGAAGATTCGCCCCAAGAACAACTCCAAAAAACGAGTGCAAAAGACTTCATAATCATTAGCATTTGTGCATATGATGGGGTTATTCCAACTCATTATAGTTTCTGCATCATCAAGCTTTAATGCTTGTTTCAAATGTGAACTGTAGATTGTCTTCTAATTAAGGCGTACTCTGGAGTTTGTCGTGTGCTACATGCTCTTCGACCTTGATGGTCCATGAGTTGTTATACTCTTATATATGGTTGGAATCTTTTAAATCCCCTCCTCAGCTTCTTCTGAGCTTGGAGAGGTGGGTGTCATGATGTCTTTCTCTACTTATAGCGGAAGCTTGTCAAAGTGTATGGTTATGGAGAAAGCATATGCGGCATCTCTGGCTGTCGATTTTTATAGTTATGCTTAAAATTAATTGAACATTTATCCGTGTCCCTCCTAGAGATAAGGATGTCAGATCATGCAATACTTCTCATTCTCTGTAGTGATACCTGCTGATAATTCTACTAAGTTGTGTTACCTCAATGATTTAAATATTTTAACCCTACCATGATTGTTTACTTAAAAAAATGATTTCGCACCCTTGATTTCCTATAGTGCTTTTTGTATAATTACATCAGAAACCGGCATGCTTGAGTAATGTTATATTTACAATTTTTTGACAACTTGCTGACACGTGTTGGCATGTGAATGAAGTCATGTTGACTACACTTAAAAATTTAATGCCTTCCAATTACAATCTGACATGTTTTAACAAATTGTAAAAGAATTATAGGTTTAGTTTTTTTTTTTTTTTTTTTTTTTTTTTTTTTAAAAATTTGGGGCCTTAGGTTGATCAATTTTGTTCATAATGTTTTATTTATTTATTTTTATTTTTTTAACATTTGAACGTGTAGAAGCAACATACTATATGGTATTATCTTTTTATGCACCAATGGTCAATTAAAGACTTAAAGTAGAAGGGTGTAAAATTTTTATCTCTTTGAAGAGTAGGAGCATCTCCGCAAATCTCCCATAATAGTAAATTTGACCATTATTAGCTATTTTTTGTCTTCAACAGAATAGTTACTTTTACTATTTTCTTATAAAATGAATAGTAAATAGGCTATTTTGTCTATTTAGTGTTAACACTACAAAAATTTTTTGTTACTTTTTCTCTCCTCCCTCTTTCTTTCATTCTCTTTATCCCACACAGTCGCTGTTCACAATCTCCCTCCTCTTACCCGTTCCTCTCTTCCCCATTCTCTTCTGCATTATTTTTATTTTATTTTTGGATGAATTCTTCTGCAATTCAAACCAAGAAAGCAAGAGGTTGAGAGATGTTGAATTCATGAGATTTACGTTAGGGAAAGATTTTACGTTCGGCTTCGACGAAGGAGATGTTGAAGTCATGATTTGGCTTGTGCTAAACCTATAGAGGCTACAGCTTCCTTTTGTTGCACTAAATGCTGAAGGAAGGTTTTGTGAGATCGATGCTTCAAGACTTATATGGCACGGCATAGCTTGAGAAAAAAGGTGTATTTATGGGTGAGTTGCTGTGATTTTTGGTGTGGTTGTAGCTTGATTTTTTGTGGGTTGCTGGGTAAGTTGGAGACAAGAGAGAGAGATGAAGAAAACAAAGGGAGAAGTGAGGGATTGCTGGTTGGGTTGGAGACGAGAGAGAGAGGGGAAGAAATCAGAGGGAGAAGTGAGAGAGAGGGTGAGAGAGAATTGAAAAAAATAATAAAAAGAGATTGAGAATAATATTTAAATAAAATAAAGAGTGAAATAAACAATTTTCAGGAGTTTGTTTTTAAAAAATGAGTAGGCAAAATAAATAAAAAAGAGCTTTTTGAATAACTAAAATACTTATTGCTGCTGGAGATACTCTAAATCAATAAGTTTGAGAATAAAAAAGAACGTATGCTTATCTTTGGTTTAAGAGAGAAGCTCTCCTACTGTTTTCTTTTGAAACTTTGTTGTCTCCTTGATGTGACCTTCCGAATTCATCGTGAGTGCTTTCGGGGGAGGAGGAATGGTGTTTTCATCAACCTCCCCCCCCCTCTCTCTCTCTCTTTTTTTTTTTTTGGAAGCCCGATATACAGTATTTTTCTCTGCCCATGCACCTCCCCTATCCCTCCATCAGCATTTGTTGCTTCAGCCGGCGCCTTCTGTCAACGTGTGAGTTTCTCACCACCACTGCCGCTTTTTTGCTCATCATGCAGTAGTTCTCCATAGTTAGTTCCTTATTTTAGTCTATGGAGTTACCTATATTTAGTTGTTTATTGTTTGGTGTCCTACCAGCTCATTGTGCCGGATTCTCTCTTCTCTGGACATCTAGATGGTGCTCCCCTGGCCTGTGATGATCCTCTCCTCTTTGGTGCTTTTCTCCCTGCCGTGGCTCTCCTTGCCATTTGCTGCTGTTAGTGTTGTTTTAGTGGGGATTTAGAAAGGTTTGAAGGACCTCTTGAAGTTTGTGCCTTCTTGGCTTACTTTTTTAGAATCATCTCTTCTAGTGATTTCTCCAATGAACTGGATTATTATTTTGACTAATTTTCAATCGTTCTTTGTTTTTTTTTGCTTTTTGTTTTCCTATATTATTGTGGTTGCTTTGGGTTATTGTTGGGTTGCCCCACCTTTTGTTATTTATTTTTTAATTTTCTTCTATATTCTATTCTTCCCTTTCCCTTTTCCGGTATTGAATGGAAAAAAACAAAAGAAAAAAAAATTATGTCAAAAAAAAAGAAAGAAAAAAGAAGGAAGCTTGAGAATGAAAAAAAAAAAAAAAATTCCCAAAGAGAAAGAAGACCATGATGAGGTGTATTATGTGGAAGTTTACCGTCTCTTTGGTTGGACAGCAAATATTTTGTTCCTTCAAAGAAACATGGAAAATACAAAAGCCAAACAAATATATATATATAATAATATATATATATATATATATATATATATATATATATATATATATATATATATATATATTACATTTTATCATATAATTATTTTAAAAAGTTGATGAGACAGTTTTGAGCCATGGTTAACAAGAAAAAAAATAATAATCAAGTGTTAATTATGACTCACATATGTGGTATATTGCACAAAAAATGTTATACATACTTTAAAGTGTTTATTCTTAAATACTTATTATTTAATATGATAGTAAAAATTATTATTGAATACCGGATGGTACATAAACTTTCATGTAAAATTTCATTTTATGACGATGTTCACTACCATGTCAGATAATAAACAATTAAAAGTGAATACTTTAAAATATGTATCAGTTGAGCAACGCTTTGTTCGTTCTAGTTTTTTTCCTTTCTAGTAAGGTCTTAGCCTTACATATCTGTAATGTTTTCCTTTAATATATATGATGATGCATTTACAAAAAAAAAAAAAAAAATGTATACCACTCGTGGTGTAGCATTATTCCTAAAATCTTATTGGTTTAGTAATTATGGGAAAGTGGGTCGGACTTAGGTGAAGTGGATCCACCTAATTATCAAAAACTTCAAATTCCAGCACTATTACCCTTTTGCCCCTTCCAAATTGCCGCTCTCTTAAAAATATACAATTAAATCGGATTGGCTGCATGGTAATTAATCTCTGAAAACCGGCCCCAACGATCTGTAAGGTTCAAGAGGCCCAACGACTTGAACACTTGGCGCACATACTATAAAGTCTCTCTCACACACTGACTTCGTTTCCATCGCCCACCCCAACAGTCTCCGGAGCTTCCAAAGCGACCTCACAAAGGAAAAACCGAAAACATTCATCTCGGTTTTCGCTTTATAAAACCCAATAGCATTTCTCGCTTTCATTTCTGGCTACACTCGTCGCTTCGTCCCATTCTTCTTCTTCTGCGATTTTAACCGTTCGGAGACTCTTCGGAGCTGCCATGGCCTCTTCTATTATCGGATCCGACGTCGTTTCCTTCAGATCCACAGGAATCTCCGCGAAACTCGCAGGTTCAAGTGACCGAAAATTTGGTCTGTCCCGGCAATGGTCTCCGATTCCCGGAGGATTCGGGTCGGGCCAGCTCCGGCCTTGCGCTGGCCTCCGGTGCGGATCGAAGAGCTCGTTTACTTCGTCCGGTAACGACTTTGTTATTTTCCATGCGGTTCTTTCTTTGTTGTCGCTCAAGTTTTTGGTTTTGGAAGCAAAATTTGCATATGTTTCAGCTATTGAAAAGCAAGAAAAGTACTATTGTTTTAACTGCATTTGAATGAAAAATTGGTATTGTAATTCTCAATGACTAATTAGGGATTTTAGGACAGTTACCATATTGAGCAATTGGAATTTGGTATGTTATCTTGAAATGAGTGTGAATTTCATGAACTGCAATGAATGGTACGCGCAGGGGTGAGGGCTCAGGTGGCCACACTGGAACAAGCAAGCGCCGGAACAGCACAAAACGTGGAGGCTCCGGTGGTTGTTGTTACTGGAGCTTCTAGAGGTATCGGTAGAGCGATTGCGCTGTCATTGGGAAAAGCCGGTTGTAAGGTTAGTGATGTTAGGGACCTGAATGTTTTAATTGATTGTGTGATTCAGAGAACACGAAGTAAATTTGCTTGAAGGAGTGGAAATGTACACGTTGTCTTTAGTGAATAATGTGGGTCTGAATCTGAATGGTTGGGTCTGGTTTAGGAGATTTGTTCTTTTCTGCTAGATATTGCTTTGGTTAATAGGCACATCAAAACGGATTAATGAAGCTCTAGTGATTTATCTTTATTATTTGGTTTTCATATACTGCGTTAAGCTTATGTCTTGTATAATGGGCTGAAAATACTTTGCGTGAATGATACCATTCATAATTACAATTACAAGATGTCTTATTGGGCTGGATATAATTGTCATTCGCTTTTTGATCCCACCCTTTATCGTGGCTTTTGCTGTACCATACAGGTCCTGGTTAATTATGCTAGGTCATCGAAGGAAGCTGAGGAGGTCTCCAAAGAGGTAGGCGATTTCCTCCTATTCAATATGCTACTGTCTCATCTCGTGTTATTGGGCGGTGAGCATGTAGTGATTTATATTATTGTATTTAGAAATAACTGGTGAGAGTTTATTTGACTATTTCTTGCAGATTGAGGCCAGTGGTGGACAAGCTCTGATTTTTGGAGGAGACGTTTCGAAAGAAGCCGATGTTGAATCAATGATTAAAACTGTAAGCAAATGTTGTGTCTGCTAATCGAGCTAGTTTGATGCCATTGTATGCTTAATGAATTTTTCTCATCTGCAGGCAGTTGATGCATGGGGAACTGTTGATATATTGGTAAACAATGCAGGTGGATGGTTCACTTCCTCTTTCATTATATATTAATATGAAATTTTAGTCTCCTAACTTATCCACCATGCTTGTAGGAATTACTCGCGATACTTTATTGATGAGAATGAAGAAATCTCAGTGGCAGGAGGTTATTGATTTGAATCTTACGGGTGTATATCTCTGTACGCAGGCATGTTTGTTAACATTTGGTTTGTACCAGTTGTGCATTGCCTGAATTATCATATTCTAAACTGAGATTTTTTACTTTCTGTAGGCAGCAGCAAAAGTTATGATGAAGAAGAGAAAGGTAATAGGGCATTGCTGTCTCTCAGGTTGTCGTATTCTTTTGTTTCCATGTGATTTGAGGTGGGACAAATCTGAGTCACCTCAAGTTAACTTCTCTCAAAGGCCATTCTACTTTCATAATTCGAACTCTTTTCTCTGATTATGATGGAATGTGGCATATTGACATAGTGGAATTTTGTTATTCTTTTGTTGCCATCTCTTATCCCAGTCAATTGGTTTTTTTTTTTTTGTTTTTTGCAGGGAAGGATAATCAATATAGCATCAGTTGTTGGTCTGGTTGGCAACGTTGGTCAAGCCAACTACAGTGCTGCAAAGGCAGGGGTAATCGGCCTGACAAAGTCTGTTGCAAAGGAGTATTCAAGCAGAAACATCAATGTGAGTTCTGAATTTTTTTTTTATCTTTTTGTTTTAGTTATATCAGGCACTTCCTAAGATGCAGCCACTGCGAGTTGATGGAAAAGTGTTATGATTAAGGAACTTCCTATCAGGTTAATGCTGTCGCCCCAGGATTCATTGCATCTGACATGACAGCTAAGCTAGGGGAAGACATTGAGAAGAAAATTTTGGAGACCATCCCATTAGGTGAGACTTTAAGAAAAGCTTTATTCCCTTGCACCCAAGAGTGCCAGATTAGAGGAGATTACCAATAATGAGATTAAAACTTGTCATTTCAAGATTATAACTATCGTTGTTCTTTTCACTGTGGATTCAGGAAGGTATGGCCAACCGGAAGAAGTTGCTGGGCTGGTGGAATTCTTGGCCCTCAATCCTGCAGCCAGTTACATCACTGGACAGGTTCAGAGTTGTAGTTTATTTTCATACTGTTTCACATACTTGACTGTCATAAGGAGCTGTTAGTCCCACCTGTTATAATGACTATCATAAGAGAATTTACTCAAGTCTGTGTTACTTGTCTCACTTTGATCTTCAGTTATCACTCCACCTATCTTTCCCATTTTTTCTCAAGTTCAGTGCTCAGCTAGACCAAACTTGCCGTCTTTCAGGTACTCACCATTGATGGAGGGATGGTGATGTAGATCAAGCTGTCCATCCTGCTTTGATTAAAGCCCAAGCAGAGCTTTGGAGCTTCAAAGTTCAGACAGTGGCACTGGAATCACAAAATCCAACTCCGTATGACAATTTATGTGGAAGCTTATGTAATTCAGCCTTTTGCTTGAGATGGTTAGGTTTTAAAAATAATGTATTGGCAAGTTTTGATAGAATTTCAATTTAGCTTGTTAACGAAACGAGAACACTGCATTTCGCTTTGGCTGTGTTTGTCATTGTGAAAATGTAGGTTTTAGGGAACTCATAAACCTCTTGTACGGCTCTGTCCCTTGAATTTGCCTGTAGCTAGCCGGCCAATTCCAAACGGGACAGGATCCTGTTCCTTTCACGGTCAATATTAGATTTTACAATGACGGATATTTTGCTACGTGATGAATATTGTCATGTTATTTAAAAATTTTAAATAACGTGACAAGATAATGTCTTCTTTTTATTTCCACCGAAATGGAGAGAAACAGGTAAATGTTCTTCTTTAATTATTGGGTATATGTATTCTTCTTTAATTATTATTCATGTTGGAATCCTGTTGGGTAAGAATCCACTCCACTGACCTTGTGTTATATGCATTAGAAAAAATACTTGGAACTCCATAGAAGATAGAACCAAAAATAAAAATAAAATAAAAAATAAAATCCACGATAATTAAAAGGGTGGCATCGTCATCATATGATGGGTGGAATTAATCTCCCCATTTCATGATGGAGATGAGTTTTCCTTTTCTACGGTTGTAAGAGGTTGTAAAATTGCCTAGAAGGCTAGAACCACACGACAGTTAGATAATACGTAGGTAGGACTTGCTGTAAGGATCATCCTTCCACGCAAGCGCGCACAAATTTTATTGAGGCAGCTCCTAAATAAAGGAAAACCCCGGAATATCCCTCAAAGCATAAAGAATAACGTGTCGGTGTAGGAATCGTAGTTTGCTCGGATACGTGTACTCTATCTTTTTCAATCCACCAAGCAAAACATCATTTAATCCCACTTAATTATCTTTTGCAGGGGCAAACTTGAGAACGGTACTACCGTAATAATCTACATCCCACACTAATCGCCGTCAATATCAATCTGTCTTACGTCATTATATTTAGAGCACAGTCACGATTTTGTTCTTGATTCTGATTTGGTACAAGTCCACTTCATACGTACTATGGTCGTGAGAGATTCTTCTTTATACAGGTTCCTCATCAACTTTCCTCTCTTTTTCTCTTCTTCAAATTGAAGTTTTCATAGCTTTAAGAAAAAGTGGTGGTTATCCTTCTAAGTTCTATCTTCCACAATCTCTCTCTCTCTCTCTCTCTCTCTGGGCTCCGATATTGTTTTAAGTTTCAAAATTTTCGAAGCTTTGATTATCTCGGTGTTTTTTCTGCATCTGGGGTTTCATGGAGGCCCTCCTTCTTTTGATCACCCCAACCGTCCTTACATTCTTTCTCATGTTTCTCTTGATGTATCTCTTTGCTTTCTTTCTGGTTTTTCGCAACTGGGATCCAAAGCATCGATCAGAAGTTTCGAGCTGCCTCCTCTCTCTAACTCACGGCACTCCCGCCGTGATCATGTCCGTCCACGCACTAACACACGCCCCAACCCCACGTAGTTTTGCTTCTCCAAACACCGCCTTCCAAAACGTTGTGCTAGAATTCAGTACCGCTTACTTCTTAATGGACCTCGTCCACTATATGCTGTTCTTCCCTAACGAAATCCTCTTCATCAGTCACCATTTAGCCACGCTATATGTGTTTGCCACTTGTCGTTATGTGGTTCACCGCGGCGCGTTCGCTCTTCTTCTGCTTCTTGTTCTCGCTGAGGTAACCAGTGCTTGTCAGAACGTTCGGAGCATTGCTAGTTTGCGGAGAGCTGATGTACCTGCAGCTGCGAAATTGTATGAATTTTTGTCCCCTCTTTTTTACGCCTTTTATTCTGTTGTTAGAGGGATTTTGGGAACGCTCCTCGTTTATAAGATGGGGGTGTTTTATGCAAGTGGGGCTGCTGATAATATGATCCCGAGGTGGGCATGGGTTTCTTGGATGGTTGTGATTGTTGCTGCAATCTTGGTTAGCATATTGTGGGTTTTGAATCTATGGATAGATTGGTTTAGAGAAAGAAGTCGCAGAGCGCAGAAGAAAGTCAAGTAAGATCTGTGGGAATCCTGGGGTTCAACAATTCTGCAACGATGTCTGAATGGGAATCGAGATTATGGGTTTCATCACTTTTCCCAGATGTCTGGAGTTCAGGGGTTTGTAGTCAAACTAATGGGTGATGTAGTGATGGGATGCTACACCATTTACCTGTATATAATCCTGTGATCTGTATTTTTTTATTTGTTGCAATGAAGACATATATATAAATATTTAAGCCCATGTGCTTTCAGGTACTAGTAATTCTTTTCCTATTTATGTATGTTACTGCTAAACAGATACAGAATTGGCAGCGCTTTTTGGTTTTTCTTGACTTTAGGTTCAACTGTATGAAGTTGTTGCATTGATAAAAGAGACAAGAATCTATCATTACAAAGTATGACTGATCAAGTTGTTATATTGGCCCAACACTGACGGTAGGAAGAACACATCTTCTTAATAACAAGACTCCCTGAAGTCCCTTAATTTCTCTCCATCTTTCCTAGTCTCTATGTCTAAATTGGAGTAAAACTTACATAAGTTAATGTGGTCTACCGCAGGCCATTGAGCTTTTTGAACCCAATGATTGATCCAATAAATCTGACTTGGGATCTGCATCTTCAATTTACACCAAGCAGCTTAATGAGAGGCATTGAATAATTTGCTCCTGGATTTATATGCCTATAATAAAAGCATTGGTTGTGTCAGGACCACCGCAGTAGTTAAGCTCTGCAAAAGTGCCGCCTCCTTCTCCCTTTGCTAGTCTTCCTGGATTCACACAAATGCATTTCGCTTGCTCTTCTCCTTCCCTTCCTTCCCCAAAGGACAGCACCTGTGCCAAAAATGAAAATTCAATCAAACTCCCTTTGATGATGTTCAGAATGTTCTTCCATTATGCTCATAATGAGTTGTTCAGATTAGTGAAAAATCCACCATTCATCAGTTTAATACATGCATTTTGAGAGGCCTAAGTCATTTCCTGTTGCAGTTGCTTTGAGTTGAGATTAGATTTTAAAAAAATTGGTACTTGGCATGTTCATTTACCTTTACAAAATGTTTCATATCCGAGGGTAGGATGAGAATATGTGGAATTGAAGATATATGAAGAGCTTCTGCACCAAGTGAGATATCCAATGGAATGCCTTCGGTTGGTGGATATAGAGGATAAAAGCTGTTCAAAACGCAAAAACTTGATAAATGTTTTAGTAATACAATTTCTCGTATAAACCTATAATATCAAGTGAGCAAGTTCCTTTAAAGGAACAATTACTACAACATGCCTCTGCTGGCAAAGAACATGGTTTGCAAGTCTACTCATGCGATCACTGGGTGTTCCATCTGTTGGATTCCGTGACATCTCCTCTCCGCTAAGGTGTTTGAGAATATCCACGGTGCAACAACTTATCTTGACCTGAAACGCCAATTTTAGGACTTCATATTCTATGAAATGTGCAAATAATTGTGGTGTGTGATGCTTTCTCAATGGCCAAGGCTATTAATTAAACTTACCAACTCGTAAAGCAAACAAACTTACTATTGATGGACAGCTTTAAAGTCTACAACATCCATAACAAAAAAATTTAATTGCAGGACAGCCTTAAGCTAACACTTCTTTTGAAGTTGCTTGGCCAATTTATTTGAACTCATGAGCTGTAAGTATATCATTATGTTTTAGTACTGCAAGCTGAGGATTTTAATATGAAGACTGCAAGATCAGCCAATGGAGTAGCTCACTGGGTTCTGGCTGCAATAAAGAAGGGATCTCTCCCCATAAATTGGGATTCATTCTCAAGGGTTTAAGCACTGCTTATGAAACAACTTTCCTACTTCTAGAGCATCCTAATAGATCTCTTGTTTTCGCCTTTTTTTTATCTTATTTTATTTTTTTTCTCTTTTCTGGTTTGTCAATTTTCCCTGTTTTCTTTGGTTGAATTCCTGTTCTCAGACCCCGCAGAGAAAAAAATATAAAATAAATAACACTGTTTGAAAAAGTCACAAGAGGCAATCATAATTTTAGGACAAAGCTACCAGGGTTTTACCTGATTTGCTTCAAAAATCCCTGGATTTGTGAGACTGGTTATCTGAGTAAAAAAGGCAACATCATTCAGTAAACGTGACTGAAATTTATGGAGAAATTTAGGATCACAAGTTGAAAGATGAACTCCTGAAGATCACATACCTGATGCTTGAGATCAGGTGGATGGATATCAAAAGCAGGCTGCACAAAAAGAAACCAATATTTTCTATATTAAAATTTATATACTATCTTGATGAAATGCACCATGCAAAACCAAACAAACAAGTGAAATAAAACAAAATGAAAGAAAAGAAACACAACTAACTTGAGCAGATGTTGAGTTTGTATTTATTTCATTCAACAATGACATTACCTGAGGGAAAACAAAGTCATGGTTTGCATCGCGTATAGATGGTACAAGAATCACGCGTGTATCAGAACCCATGTATTCTGTATAATCTTGCAACTGAAAGATAAAGGATAGAGATTAAAGAAACAAAAATAAACTCTTTAAAACAACTATACTATTTCTTAAGTAGCCACTGTAACGACCAAGAGAAAAGCGTTACCCACATCTCCGCTATCACTCTAAAAGGACTAGTCAATTTGAAATTTTCTTATAATTAATTATAAAGTCCAATTTTACTTAGTAACTATGTAATGTGAGACTTAACAATTATGACTATCTTTATAAACCACCCACTTTATGTGGGCTACTCATCTTTTTTCAATATGGGACCGGAATGTTATAAATTCTTCACTCTTAAACTCTTGATGTCCTCATCAAGCTATGTCATGCAGTGCTTTAGTATCACATAGTCTGTTATTACTAGGTAGCTCTAATACCATTTGTAACGACTTAGGAAAAAACGCTAGCCACATCTGCGCTATTACTCTAAAAGTACTAGTTAATTTGAAATTTTCTTAAAATCACTTATAAAGTTTAGTTTTACCTAGTAACTAGGTAATGTGAGACTTAACACTCATAATTATCTTTTTAAACCACCTACTTTGTATGGGCTATTCTTCATCTTCCCAATATGAGACATGGGTATTACAACCACCTTCTGAGACCTAGTAAAACAAGGGAGAAAAAATAAAAAGAACGATACCCTTCTCATAACTTCCATATGGAATATTTCATCAAAGCTCCTGTCCATAGTTCCTTTCTTAATCTCAGGATGTTCAGAATCAACAAAAGGTCCCAGCTGAGGAAAAATTCAAGAAATGTCAACTGCATGAATCTTACCTACTCAGTCAATACGACAAAATTGTTCAAACAATTACTGGATTAAAGAAAAAGCAGGAACTTACCAATATAAGCACCTGGGGCAGCTTTCTTGTTGCATATGCTAGCAGTTCTGTCAGAGGCTCAAACAATAAGTTGTCTACTGTGGTAAAAGGGCCCGATGCAATAATCTGTTTTCGTACCAAAAGTATGTGCAAATTATCAAGAGGGATTAAGAGATTGTGTGAAACTCTAAAGAGGTGTCATCATTCCATATATTAATATCATATCAAATATCAGCTATGGCTTATGAGTAATATATGTTACTACAAGTTTAAGTCTTAAAAAGAAAACCTCACATTCAACTGGTGCAGAAAGTAAGAAGTGAATGTTATGGCTTTGTATCTGTAGAACTAGAAAATGGCAGTGCATTGTTTCAACCATTTGGGATGGCAACCAAAACCTCCTTCTAAGAAAGTGAATGTTGCTCTCCCGTTGAAAAAGGAATATGCCCATCCTTCTTAACCTTCCCATGCCCTATGAATAATTAAATTCCTTGTTTTACCATTTAGGGGGCCTACCATCATATCTTCAGGCATTCACAGTCTAATATTGTACCAGAATCATGTAAACATATTTTGTGGAAAATAAATTATATGATTTACTGAAAAAAAATAGATCAATATAGGTAAATGGTTTTGTTTTATCGATAACTATCAATACACGTAAATAGTGACTGCAGTTATATAGAAGCCTTAGAATAAGAAACAGTGTTCTTTTAATATCCTCATTTGCAGCTCATCCAATGACTGTAGAATACCAGCTTACATACCACTGATAGCTCTGCCTGTGTAGGAGACAGATCAATGGACTGAATCTCCTGATCTAAAGCTTGTTTCTTTGCAGGAGGCAAACTCACATCAGCAGTAGCAGACAAAGGAACAGAATCTACCAGTTTTGATGCAATTAGGCAGTGTCCACTAGGATTGTGGCCTTCAACACCTACTACCTGAAAGAATGCCTTCCAGGTTAATTTTCAATCCTTATATGGTATTGATCCAGAGCTAGAGCTTATATAGTATGTTTCATACCTGGCCTGGGAAAACTGAAAACTGGTTCAATTTTTGTAATTCTAGACGAACACGTTGCCCTCCAGAATGCTCAACACTGTAAGAAAAACAAAAGCAAAACCCATATCTGAGAGAAAAAACTTAAGAAATTACTAGCAGCATAGCACTTCCTGACCACTGTACCACTGTACAGAGGACACACTTGAAGTTAGTTAAACGTTGCATTTGACAGGTCACCCCATTTGGTTTTCTTATGGTGGATCCAAAAAGTTAATCCTGATCATCTGATCTTCATTGAATATTGATCAATGTATGGCTAGGATCATACCATTATTTGTAGCTATTCAAAGATAGATCTATAGTCACAAACTGAAGGAGAATCCCATGAATTGGAGATCGATTGTGCTCAAATTAATGAGATGTTGAAATATTGAACATAGAGATTTATGGGATTTAATGATGTGTTGACCATTGTGGCTGATAATCTCTACAAAGAGTTGATAAAGCAGGGAGAATGCTTTTTTATCAGCGTGCTATGTGCTTATAGACTGACACACATGGATATTATACAGAAAAGGCGAAGAATCAACACGCTAATTTATAACTCCCCCGGAATTTCAATTACCTGCTTTGTAACAAGGTGGACTTCTCATTTAAATGGCCTTCTCCATCACAACAGATCATGCCAACAGTAAATATGCTTTTCTGAAACAAAAGATTCCTTCAATACTTAGATTTGTACTTTAATACAAACAAACTCTAAAGAAAATTTGAGCAAAGAAATAAGATGTGGAGACTGAAGCCTGACAGGTAAGTAAACAGAGACACACACACACAAATTTGTGCTTTTGTGTGTGTGTGTGTGTGTGTGTGAGAGAGAGAGAGAGAGAGAGAGAGAGAGAGAGTTTAATGGAGCAGTTACATTACCTGGGTAGCAACTGTAGGGTCCACCGGTTCTTCATAGAGCCCCGATGCAACAAGTGCTGTTGCACGCTTCTTAATTCTGTTTTCCAGTGCATTAAACTGATTCACCAAAAAATTATATTACGGAATAAATAAATGAGGGTGGAAGAACAAAAATGAACCCATGCTATAGTAACTCTTACATACCCTATCTTCAATCCTGTCATACATGAACCTACAACCTGGTTCAGGCCCTGATCCATGAACTGTCAGAGAACACCTCATGCGAGGTTGAACCTTTTTAATAATATCATCCTCATTATTCTCCTGATCATGCTTTTTTTCAATGTTCTCGGTATTGGGCACATTGTTGATGCTAACTTTCACCAAAAACTTATTGGTTCGTTGTCCAAAGGGTGTCACAAGTTTTGATGTTTTTCCAGAAGAAAATATGTTCCCATTTGTTTGAGGCGTTGAATCGAATGGCTCTGAATAAACTCTGTGAGATCTGTCTGTTGGAGAGCTTAAAATACCTTCGTTTGTATCTATTTCTTCATCATTCAAAATCCTACACAAGAGACTTACTCATCAATTATTATTAAAAATGAATCGTTACTCATATCTGTGAATTTAGTATGCTAATCATCAATAATACAGTTGGAACTGGACATAACATAGACAGAATGGATTTAGCTATATATTATCAAGTTTCATCTTTTTATAATCACCTCTGTCATATAAAGTACTATGGTATGAATCACTGATAGAACTGACTGCATCATATACCATGTGGAACTTGCTAGTACTCAAGTAACAGCGACAATAAGAAATGCACGCACGACACAGACATGAGAGGGAGAGATAGTTGTTGGGTGGGGATGGAATGCAAGTGCATTTAGATGCTGACTAAATCCTCCGGTAATAATCCAACAGATTGGTAGCCATTATAAGGAGATACACAACAAGCCGTTTATAATGAAAACGAGATTCTTGGTACCATTCTGCACCACATCAAGTGATTACATTATTAGCTTGACTTTGACCTTAAAAGATCAAACTGTTACTAAATCCCACCTTGCTTATGCAGTCCCATTTTTAAAACTCCCGCATGCATCGAATCATCATATAGATACGAAATCATAAATGTAGACGTGTAAACAAAGAAGAGACAAAAATTGTTTCAATTCATACATGTCCACATCTTTGCTTGAGTAGAAATGCAAATCGGGCTCCTCCTGAATAACCACCTCTTTCTGCTCATTTTGCAAGTGCTGTAAAAACCCGTCCATTTCAGCATTTTGCACTGTTGCCTCATTCAATTGCCTGTCAAAATTCACGTCCCAGTTATACTGTAGAATAGCTATAAATTTCGAATTTTCTTCCTTACATTAAGAAATTTAAAAGTAAGTCATCCCAAAGAAAAATCGGAATTGATTAAAAAAAATTTAAGACCAATTATTACTATTATCTGGCATAATCAAAATGTGGGTTTCTCTCATTTTCTTCTAATTTCCCTAGTTTTTCACAATAAACAAACAATGGGAATTCTCAAACGCACAAAGCCAGTGTAATAAGCAATTTCTACCAAATAATAATAAAGCTCAGGAAGTGAGTGATAGACCTGTTGAGATAGTAAAGCTCCCAGCTCGAGACGAGGTCTGAGGGCTTGAGACTGTAATTTATGCAGAAAGTAAGACCTAATCGGGAAGACCAGAGCTTTGGCATCAACATTTTTCATATATATGAAGTGGAGTTCAGGGTCAAAGTAGCAAAAGAAGAACTCACATTTCTTGGCAATCTCTGTTTCATCCTCGAGATCGAACCCGCTCTTCTTGAATTCTGCTACGATTTCCTCTTCCATTTGCGCGCTCTCTCTTCTCTCTCGCTAGGGTTTTCTCAAGCTGCCCACTTTGGGAGTAGCAGGAAATTGGCGGGAAATTTTGCGGTTTTGGGTGCGAATTTAATATAATATAGGGCTGGTGAAGTTGTTATATTCCTATTATACCCTTACTCTTTTCGTTGTGTTCAGCAGCAATTTCCTTAAATTTTTATTTAATTTAGGAAATAAAACTATTTTTTGAAAAAATAAATTATTTAAATATTGTTTTAAACAAATGGTAGAGAAAAGAGAGAGGAGAGAGAAAGTTGTTTATATTAAAATAATGCTAAGGGAACCACTTTTTATTTCCTATATGAAAGGAACCATTTTTGATTCTTTTGGTATTTCTATAGTTTAAGAAACACTTAAAAAACTGTATAATTTTTTTTATATTTTTTTAACAGTTTTTCTTACACTAAAAAATTAAATAAAATTGAAGAAAAACTGCTGCTAAGTTAGCCCATTTTATGACTTGTTCTATTAAACTCTTTTGACCCAAAGCTATTTCAGGATCGTTATTTTAGCGTGGATTTTTATGAGTCTCTGTTCGTGGTTTGTTTTATTATATATTGAAAATTTGGATAATTTAAAAGATGTTCTTGAATCTTAATCCTCATTTTAAATTTTAATTTGAGATATGGTTGTGTATGCATATGTAGATACGCAGAACTGGCATTTAAAGTTTGTGATAAAATAAAATAAAAAAAAATAAAAAGGAAAAAGTCTACATACTCCCCTCAAATTATCATCTAATTGACAATGTCCTCCTAAACTTTCAATTGTGACAATGTCCTCCCTAAACTACCAAACAAATGACAATATCCCCCCTAAGGACGAAAATACCCGTAATAAAAAAAAATTCTTATTCTAAGGCTAGAAATTAAAAATTAAAACTAAAACTAAAAAATTAAAAAAAATTTAAATTCATAAGAGCTAGAAAAAGACTAAAGCTAAAAATAAAAAATAAAAACCAAAACAATTAATTAATTTTTTTTTTAAAAAAAACACTACAAACCAATTGGACAAATTCAAGAATAAAAAAAAATTATAAACATTTTCGTTAAAAAAGATTATATTATTTTTTTTAAAAAAATTATTTATTATTATTATTTTCGAAATCATAAGGTAAGAAAAAACTAAAACTAAAAAAAAAAAACTAGCAACTTTTTTTTAATAAAAAAATAAACACTCCAACCCAATTAGCCAAATTCAAAATTTTTAAAAAATTATAAAGATTTCGTTTTAAAAAATTACTTTTTAAAAAATAAAATTAAAAAATGGTATTTAGTCTTATTGAAAAATCTGTAGGGTTATTTTTGTCTTTTTGTTGCTATTGAGAGGACATTATCATTTGTTTGGTAGTTTGGTGGAAACATTGTCACAATTAAAAATTTGGGAGAACATTGTCAATTGAGTGTTAATTTGAGGGGGGTATGTGAACTTTTTTTCAAATAAAAAATAAGAGGGGTTAAAATTTAATTTTTAAGGAGTTAATAGGAATTTTATTTTTTGAAAAAAAAAAATGGAGAAAACATGTGGCTTGCGGCTTCCATATTGTTACACCCCTATTAATATGTATTAGACAACCGAGGAGTGTCACATCAATTTTTCCAGACACGAGCATCCCAAGTTTAAGCTAAACCTTTTAATTTTCGTATTTTTGTAATGAATTGGAATATTTAATAAGTAAAGGAGGAATAAAGACCGCCTAGTGTTAGTGGTTGGACCGGTGTATACTTATAGTAGGCTGGTCTAAAACCTATTAACCATAGTTGTGAGTTCGTTTGATTAACTCCATTTTGAATGAGTGCTTTTTAGTTTTTTTTTTTTTTGAAATGCTCTACAATGACAGCTTAGTGAGTTTTCGAAAACCCGAAAAGCCAACATGAGCAAAGAGTGTGTGTCAAACCTGTTGTTTCACGAAAATTGAAGCAGTCTATCAACCCGTGAGCCATACATTTTTTCTAGTACATGCACTAATATTGCACACCCAATTGGACGGTTCCTTGTTGACAAAAGGACACTATGTCAGTGCAAAAAATTAAAAATAGAGGAGGGATTAAGGACACCCCAAAAAACGTTGTCAAACACGTCCGGTATCTCTTGGCATTATGTTGCATTGTCGTGAATATCAAAATATCTCTTATTATTTTAGGTACGTAGGTGGTGGGCATATGTGTTTTATTCTTGAAATAAAATACCATTGTTTGAGTTCTTTCAACATCTTAGACGTGAGAGGCATCATTAGGTAGTGTGGAGCACTTCCGAAGATTGTGGTTTGTGAGTTCTATCAAGAGGAAGGTAGAGACCAAAGAACTCCTATTTCTTTTTGTTTATGATTTTTAACACCTTATTGTCCTAGCCAGATTGTGATTGATTCCCCTTTCTTTTTTATGATTTGTTGTATTGTCAAGAACTTACATATATATGATTGAATTGAAGATTTTTCTTCGGGGATTCTCTTGTCTCCGCCTGTCTATGTTTAGAGTGTGGGACAGAGTGTTCGCTACACTGCATAGTCAAATACGTGGCAAAATTTATCCAATCATGTATGCTGAAATTAAAACTACATTGTTGTTCCCTTTGCATTAAAGAACAAGTCAGCCTGATCAGAGAATTGCTATTTGACGTTAACTCAGATGTCAATTCCAGCCAAGATCACCACATTATACACATCAATTTTGAAAAATCTTCCAGAGATGAGAGAACAATGGCAATGTCATTATAATCCATTACACCATAACATATCCAACCAATATAGATAGTTCAGCACATGATCACAGATATGTCTAGACATAAACATTCTGAACAAATAAAGGAGCAGAAACAGAGAATCCTAAGTTAAGACCGCTCTTATGTTGTGAATTCTACGGTCATGTCCCCTAAGATAACGTGTATCTACAGGCAGGCTATGGCAATTGCAGATAACTTCCACCGCATTAAGCTTGAATACTCCTTGGGGGCAAAAGTCATCGCCATTATCATCTGGTTCGGAACTAGAGACAATTGCCAACGCCTGTTATAGTAGTTCATGAGAAGAACTGGTAGTTCTTGGCTGAAAGGATGATCGTCCTTAGCCCGCCAATGGGTGATAGAACCATCAACATAAGACCAAGCACAATGCAAAACTGACATGCACCAGTTAAGACAAAATCAGCTTAAGAATTAAAAAAGAAAAGAAAAGTAAGAATAGTAAAAGAATACAGCAATATTACAGTTACAGTTAAAGCAATGTTAACATACCCAATTTGCAATCCAAGATAAGCTGAACCTTTTGGGTTTATAGATACTGAGCCACATGATGCAGGGGAGCTGCAAAGAGTAAAAAAGAAAAAATTTAGCGGTCTATTGGATAGCTGCAAAGAGTAAAAAAGAAAAAATTTAGCGGTCTATTGGATGATCTGTATGAACAATAAGCAGTCCATAAATGGAGTTTGTAGTTTGCAATGGTTGAGGAAGGAAAAAATGTCATTTTTCTTACGAAATATGTTGTTGGGGCAAAAGCAAATCCGCCAAAGAAGCCAAGGAGGCCACCGAAGAAAGGGATTGCTATACCGACTATCATTGTAAACCCTGCAGTGAAAAAAAATTAGATGATTATCATGCAAATAAGGCAGAGCTATATATTACTTCGGGATGAAACTCGTAGTCAGACTTCATCTAAGGGGTGGGAGGGGTTACTTACCGACATATAAAGTGCGAGTAACAAAGCGGAGGACGAAAGAAGGTCTGAAGTTCAATCTCTTCACCAGCAAAGTTTCCAACATGTCAAACACTGGCATAGCATATATCTGTGGTTTACAACGATTGTTATATCAATCAGTTGGGAAAGCAAAGTTGGCTTATAACCAAAGAACTACTGAAACGCACCTGGTAGCTTCCAATGACATGCACAACAACAAACATGTTAGCCATTGCAATGAGCCAACCGGGTTTCTCTAGTGAGAGGAGGATGTTGTCTTCAACCTGGTTTCCAAACACCCAATATCCGATGAGAGCAACAGGGAAGTAGCATATGGCGACAACGATGTATGCAACTAGCACTCCTTTCCACATGGGCCCCTTAGAAGGTTGCTCTGGAGTAGAAGGGATTGTTGCTTGGATCTCCAAAACCACATTGTGACCAGCATAGGCAAATGCTACATCACCCAATGCGGTGAAGAAGTCGAAGGTAACTGCAGATGTGTTTTTACCTGGGTAACTATAGTTCACATCCGCTTGGACCCCCTTCCCAACAGAAGTTGCCCAAGCAATGGTTGAGTAACTGCACACAACAATAAGCACCCAAAAGGGGTTAACAATATACTTCTTCGTACAAAAACTTCAAATGATGTTAACAACGCCATTTACCTCAACGACATGACCGCCGCGGCTAGTGACACAACAGCAATAGAGTTGAAGTTGGGGAGATGAGAGAGAACAAAGTGCAGGGAACCGAAAATCATGATGAAGTATGATGTCTTAATGTCTTTGCAATCTGGGCAAACCGTGTCATGGAATTTCTTCAGTGATTTCCCTCCCGTGACCATATACACAATGTCCACACCAACTTCAACAATTACCTGTTGGGGTACCACAATCCAAAGCCCGAGTTTCTCACCAAAGGCATGCTGACCAAGCTCATGGTACCTATCAAACCGCTTCCCCGGCACCATTTCATGCATCTCAACCATCTGCCATAGCGTGTACAAGGTGATGACCCATGACAAAATAAGGACGGTGATTCCAGGACCCCTATTATTCCAAGAAAAAAAAAAATCATTTGGTTACATCATATATTAACAACTAGGGATCATATATGTTGAAATTAGGCACAAAACTTCAATTGAATTTAATCTGTATATACCCAGAGACGATCAGGAATTATTTAAGATGAGATCAGGAAGAAGCTCATACGTTGAAATGAAAAAAGAAAACCCAACATACCGATTCTCATTTCTTATACAATTTTAACCTCCGAACATTCGAAAAAGAGACATAGTGATCATTGTTCATGAGTCAAACATCGATTTCGCTCAAAACCCAGAAACCAAACATCAGAACCCAATGGGAAAATGAAACAAAAATGAAACATACCATCCAAGATGTGCCATGGCATAAGGCAGGCTGAGCACCCCCGCTCCAACCATGGCGGTGACATTGTGGAAAGCTGAGTACCACCATTTGGCATTCCTGGAGGAAGTTATGGGAAGCCAATCGTCGATCTCCTTCTGCTTGGCTGTTTCGTTTTGCGTCATCTTTTGCTTCTCAAAAGAAGCAACTCTGCCAAAGCTTAATACAATTACTCTTTCAGGCCACAGGACGATATAATCACGCGCATTGAAACGGCATTTATATAAGAATCAAAGGCCCTGATTAGCAAAGTTGATTTGCTAAGAATGTAATTCGACTTTTGTGGAGTCAGCAATCTTTTCTGTTTTTAACAGAATAATGAATCTAGGAAGCCATACTTAGCAGTTAGAATCATAGGATATTGAGCTGTGTGGGTGTGCAAAATGACTAGAAAGTCCCAGAATTCTGCATTGAAGGAGGATGGTATCTCACAGTCTCAAAGGATGTGATTGGTAATTTGAAGTTTGAAAAAAAACTGTATCTACGGAATATCTGCTGGGATCATGGTATCTCACGGATTCCTAGCACTTTGCCAACAAATTATGACTGGCCCTAATTATCGGCATTTAATTGTTTTTTGTTTATTAATTTGGCTTTTCATTTTCCAATACTATAAATTAATGAAATAATTTAAATGTATCTTCTTTAAATTTTGTTTTTATTTTTTATTTTTTATAGAAGTTCAAAATCAGATTCAATGTGTTATTACTTGTATGGATTAGCTGGATGCCATCATCTGAAAAAAATTAATGCTTCAAAATTCAATTCATCAATTTGCAATCCGAAATGTTTTGTTTGATTTTTGTCACTATGACATGAAAATAATGTTATATGGAAGGTATTCTTAGCTGGATTTGTGGAAGGTACCATCTATTATAAAAATAATTAACCCATACGTTCATACAAAAACAGAAAAGAAAAAAAAAAAGAAAAGAAAAAGAAACTACCTTTAATTAGAAGATGTGAAAACCAATTATTTCGGAACAAATCTACAGGTCATGCTCACCCAAAAAAAGCATCCTATAGGCAATGTACGACTTGTCATGCTTATTAATAAAAAAAAAAAAAAAGTCTCATGCCAATCTCAAAGATAAGGGAAAATGTTTTTATTTAAATTGGGTTTGAATTTTTTTTTTCAATTTAATTTATTTTTATTTTAATTAAATATTTTACATGATAATTTCAATTGTTGATAAAGAATTTGAATCTACAAATGAGGTAGAATATTATAATATTAACTAAAGGATTAAATTTATTAATTTGTATACTTTTAAACAAAGTGATGATTTAATATTATTAAATTGATATATATTCTTAAATTACGTGATTATTACATATATTTTATTTAAAAAATATATTTAAATAGAATAATAAAAGTTGATAATTAAAATAGATAATAAAGTGTAAATGTTTTGAAAAAATAAATAGTTAAAAAAAAAAATTTTAAAGTAAAATAAAGAAAAATTTTCCTGCTAGGATATGAATGTTCATAGGACTTAGGAGTAGCACATGAGCGTTACCGCCAGAAAAAGAAAGACATTGTGATGGGCGTGATAAGTAGAAGATTGTCGCGAACCTTATTTATGGGAGAAAGCGCGGCATAGGCGTGGCCTATGGTTTTCCGTTGACATAATTATTAAAAAAAAAGAAAGTTGTACTAAAGATAGTACATGGGAATCTGGAGCCATATGGACCCAAAAGGCTGATTATTTATCGCCTTTGGATTGTTTGTTGTTGCCCATGTTCTGTTTCTTGGTTTAGGATTATAATTTGTCTTTTCAAATGCATCTATTCCGACATTTTAAAGTCTAATTATGTTTTTAGGTGCTATTGTCAATAAGTCATTGCAAAATTTTTTAAAAAAAAATTTAAAAAGCTGATTAATAATGTCACATTACTCCCGGAAAAAAGTCTAATGTATAACAAAACTCCTAAACAAATAAAGTTAATCACATCTGAATCAAGAGCTTATCAATGATATTGGCATGTTTGTTAAAGTATTTTTTGTTTTTAATTTAAAAAATATTGTTAAGATGAGATATAAAGTGAAAGCAATTTTAAGTATTTTGTGTTTTGAATTGTTTATTAATATTTTTATTTTAAGAATAAAAAAAAATTACAAAAAAAAAAAAAAAAAGAAGAAAGAAGAAAATTTTAAGAAGATATTGTTTCTTGCCAATCGAACAACATTTGGTAGCATGTGTATTGTTTTGTGACAGATTTTACAATAACATATTTTCAAACAACATGGTTTTGACACATTAGGCAGGAATGAAATACCTACCTTTCCTTTATGGGCACTCATGGATTTGGACCTAATAATTCCCGCTTTATGATGGACAGCTGTTACTGTCTGGCTTCTAAATTCAAATATCATGATGCTCCAATTTTGTAGGACTTGGACGAGATTTGTGGAGAAATTTCCATTTGAAAGTTGATAAAGGAAAGTTTCGATAAGAATTCTAACTTTCATCTAATAATTATATCGTGATACTCACAACTAACTTTTGAATTAATCATTGTTAAATTAAATTAAAAAAATACAAATTAATAGTTGATTTGTAGTGCCACGTTAATATTGTTAAATAATTGTATAATAAAAATATATTATCTATCATTACTCAGCAATTAAAACTACTCTGATGTAAATAAAGTGGTTTTACCTTTATGAAGTAATTTTGCTCTAGATTTTAACCATTAGTAAGTCACAATTCCTTGGAAGTTGCTTCCCAGCACATTTTCATATTTCATCTACAGAGGTTCTTGGCTAACTCATGCATAGCAGTGGGAAGAATTATACAGTAACCCAACTAGTGGGCTGCTTCAATAGTTCATAGGCAGTTCTATTGTCAACAATCTCAGCAAGTTTACTTCTCCCATAATCAGTTAGAATTCCTTCTAACAGGCTCACAGATACAACAAAGAAGGTTTACAAATATTCTGCTAATGGTCTGCAATATTTGACCCATCTAACTATTTCATAATATTATTGAGACCATTGCTAAACTTGCATACATACTCTACACACAGACATTAACAAGCATGGAATTCAAATGTAAAAATGTCAACAAGAGAGGTAGAGAATGAAAAGAATATTTTAGGAGCTCACCAAAACTACTCTCTATTTATAAAACTCACAACTCTTTTATACAATCGAATTAAGCTACTAGAGAGCTCAATCGCTTGAAACTCTGATTTGGCTGTGCATAGCTAACTGAATCTTCCACAGAAAGGCCATGTGCACCAAAGCTGAGATACCGGTTCATCAACTTCTTATTGAAGGAATTCTGTCTGACGTTCATTTGTGGTGTTTGCCTATTAAATGAATGTGTTGAGTAAGAGGTTCCAGCAATATCAATACCCTTTTGTTTATCCATTGAATTAGGTGAAGACACTGATGATCCTGACAGACTTGAAGGCGACCGTGCCGGACCAGCTAAATGTGGCATTGCCTTAATAACACCTTGCATTAGTCCCACAGTAAATTTCTGTTTGGCGGATGGGCTTGGAAGATCACTCCTAAGAGAAAATGTCCTTTTGTTGTTTGGGAAGGATGACAATTTTGAGTATTTCTGCCGGAGTGGGATTAGACTGTCGTCCAAGTTTCTATATATACTGAATGATTCTAGTGAATTATCATCTCTTAACTCTCTTTTAGAGGCTTTCTTCTCTTTCCTAAGGGGCCATTGGAGTAGAGACTTGAGGCGCCTTGCGGCATCGTTCACGGAACCTGCTTTCTTACTGTCCAAGGAGTTGGTTGAGTCACACTGACTTAGTTCACCTGAGCATGCACTCAAATCCATGCTTGCCTGATCATAACTGGCATCAAATGCATTCTCAATGCCTGTGTACAAGAATATCTCTGCATCAGGGATTCTGAAAGAAGTTCCAGGACTGGTCCCAATACCCTGCATTTTTAGATGGGAAACAAGGGCGCTTCTTGCCTCATAATCCTGACAATTGGAGATTCCCCCGGCTGAAATCAACTGCTTGATTAGAATTTCAGAAGATGCTGACCGTGGCCATTGCTTGAGAATATCCAGAGGGGTCATCCCATCAGCATCACGGATGTTCAATCCGATTGATGGGACGGTCATGAGGAGTTCCACCAGATTACATTGAATGTTCTCAATTACTGCCATGTGAAGAGCAGTTCTGCCGTCATTGTTCCTGACATTGATGATGCCCTGCATGTTGACAATATTACCACATACCAACTGCTTCATGAGCTCAATCAGCCTGTCCAGTCTCCGGAAACCAGGGGTCCGGAAACCAGCCACCGCCATATGAAGAAAAGTATCTCCATAGTTGTTTGTTAAAGAGGCTAATGAGGGAGATGCAAGAATCAGAACCTCTACCACAGCTAAGTAACCCCTGTAAGCAGCCACATGTAGTGCAGTATTCCCTTGATTGTCTGTGAAGGTGTTAATATCAAAGGATGCTACTAGATATTTTACTACCTGCATAAATTTAATAGTCAGTATAGAATTGAAGTAACAGGTTTCATGAGTTCTGAAGGAGTGAAAAATGCAGCTAAGAATCTAATTCCAGCATGGGTGCAAATGATGATGCAGCATCTTCAATTATATGGACATATTAAAATGTTGTGCCGCTCATACACAAAGAAAATGTTGTCACAGCTTGAAGATTTGACTAGGACACAAAAAGAAAACTTTTCAAGAAAATGTTGTCAGCTAAGGATTTGGACTCAGTTTGGCAAGTAGTTTTCCTCCCCTCCCTTTTTGTTACTATTCACTTTTTATATTCCATCAATCACTTTCTAACAACTTTTTTTACTTTTTACATTATATCAAACACTTTTTATTACTATTCAAATAAAAAACTTACTAAAAAACTATAACTTTTTCACTTTTCCTTACAAAAAATTCATAACATTCTTTATATTTTATATCACATTAATCACTTTTTACTACTATTCAAAAAAAAAAAAAAACCAAAAGTGTTTACCAAACCCACCCTTGATTTCTAGTGGCTTGTCAGCTGCATATATATTGACAACTGTATCAGTTCTTTGCGCACAAAGAATATATCCTTCTTATCAGAACTCTCTCTGAGTTTGAGTTATATGCACAATTATGCAAATAGTGTATTTTTCAGATAAGCAAAGGGTATTTTATTGAGCTTCAGGTGCCCAATAGGCAATAACAACATGAAGATCGAGCAGCAAGCAACACCTTAAAGCCAATTTTTTGGAACTGGACTTATTTCCATAAGAGTAAAAGAAAAGCCAACTCACTTATAATTTTGGAAAATATCTCCCTTTATGGTTTTCTTTAGAAAACCTTTCTACACTCACATGTGTATGCTCAACACAACGTAACCTCAAAACTTAATTCATTCACATAAGCTTCAAACAAATCTCTAATTTTTATTTTGTCCTGACCAACAATAGCTACATACATGAACATGCAAACAATCCGTTCCTTCCTCTCTACGAGTTATGTTCTAAGCACCAAAATCAATCCATGGTACTTTCAAGGAGTTGGATTCTCTTCCGC
The DNA here is from genome assembly GCA_900184695.1 of Betula pendula. Lineage (NCBI taxonomy): Eukaryota > Viridiplantae > Streptophyta > Magnoliopsida > Fagales > Betulaceae > Betula > Betula pendula. The sequence continues at coordinate 1,699,289 of FXXK01000053.1, forward strand.
ACGGACCGCACCATAATAGCCTAATGTGTGCTTGGGCTAGATAGATTTTGATAAACAACTAGGTGCTCGAAATCATATTAACTAGTATGAAACCCCTTAAATCACTGCTTATCCCATAAGTTTAAACTAATAGGAAATGATTGATTTTATCAATTAATTAATATTCTAACAAAACCAACTGAAATGCACGAATTAATAGCTAAAGCATCTGCAGATAGGAAGCCTCACCTCAACCTGCCCTCTGCCAGAGGCTGTATGCAAGATTGTAGATCCCTGAGCATCCTTATACGCTAAAACATCAGAACAATCAACAAGAAGCAGCCTTAATATCTCCAAATTCCCTCCTCTGGCCGCAGCATGAACGGCCCGGTTCATCATCTCCCACTTGAATTCTGGACTAACATTAACCAATTGCTCCTCCAGGTCACCTCCATTGCTAAGGCAACACCCAGGCGACAGAGCCAAATCAAGCAACAGCCTGAAAACCTCAGAATTCTTGCTCCTGGCTGCCGCGTAAAATACATCAGTGACACCATATTCTCCTTCTCCAAACACAAGATGAGGGTCTCTCTCTAGCAATTCCTTAACAAAATCCACATCCCCAGCTGAGGCAGCAGTGTACAGAAGCCACCCACCGTAGCCAGCTCTAATGAGAGAGTTATGACCCGTCTTCGTTTCACACTCGAGAAGGAGTTGTCTTGCAACCTGAGAGCGACATCTGGCAACGTCGTCGAACTGAGCTTCGTCGTCCCAGACTGTTTCGAGGCGGCGAATTCGACGAAGGGATGTGAGCTTGATGAGGAGATTGGTGTCAAGGTGGAGAAGCTCCCTGACCAGATCATACAGGCCATTAGCCGCTGCCCAGTCAATGGGTGAAGCATACCACCATTGGTCTCCGGTGCTCTCCCACCTAAGAGGGAAGTACGACGGCGGCATTTTTGGCCGGAACGGACCGGAATTTAGTCGACTTCAGGCCAAAATCGCAGCTCAGAACTTATAAAGTGAAAGGCGAAGAGGTAAAGGAATCGATTCTTTCAGAAGGGAAAGTTTCGGAAAAGCGAAGATGATGAGGAATAATCCTGGAATAAGAATCAAACTAACTAACAGAATACTCAGACCACTGAAAGACGCACAGAGTGGGAGGTTGAAGAAGGAGCGCAGTTATCTAAAACAGATGGATAACTGGCCGTATGATATTGATTCAGAAAAGTAAGGAAACCCAGTAGATGTTAAGCCAAGAAGAAGGGATATACGAGAATTGGGAGGGAAAAAGAGGAGGGAAAGAGAGCCATTATTGCCCAAAAGCTAAGCAGGCAAAGAAGAAAAAAAAAAAAAAAGACTTTAAGAGCGTATGAAAACAGAGAGAAATAGAGAGAGGAGAGTATCTGCACAAGATAACAAAACGAACATGACCACTTTATCTCAGATTTATGGTCGAGAAAAAGTTAGGCTGAAAGCATAGAAAGATTGAAAGATTGGGAGATTCCTTTGGTCCGTGAGAGCGCAGTAGAAAGTTTAAGAGAGAGAGAGAAAAATATGTAGTGTAGTATCTGTAGTTGAGTGGTGACGGGCCCAACTAGGCAGGCTCACTTTCTAGGAAATCTACGGATAGCGTTGTTTACAATCTACTATGTTTCGAAGGAAACCAGCGGGTTCAGTTATTTCGTTAGTGGAAAGAGAGACAAAAACCGATCAGATTTCCAGCAATTTTGCTGACCATATGTTAGAAATTTGGACAACAAACGCGATAAAATCCTTTTAAGGCCTATCTATTCAAGCAATGGACGAATAGTTTAAAATTTGTTTGGGCGGTACAAAATGAGCACGCATGTTGATTTCCCCTCATCCCTCCAATATCAAAATTACCTTGAAGGTCTTTGAGATTTTCTACCTATTTAAAATGGTTTGTATTGTCAATTGTTTGACAAAAATCGTTAGATATCATGTTACTCAGTCCACTTCTCACCGGTGAGGGCGGCCAACCTCCCCTTGCCGTGCGAGGAGGGGCAATCGGCCGCCGATCAAAATTTGGTACCATGATTTAGCACCTTCATACCTCTAAGTTTGTAAAGATTTCATCCTACATGATACTGTCATTAATTCACAAGAGCCTGCATGATAGTGATGAATGTATACATAAGCATCACCAACCACCCATTATTAGTAATAGTTTTAGAGTTAAATGGTGTTCCCCTCTATCATCAAAGAGAGGAACTCTCTTGAGTGGGCAAAAACTAGTGGTTGCTGGGTGGGTGGCTAGTTCTTGATGCATTTCAAACCTTATACAGTCAGAAGTTTGCCACAAAGGACGGTGGGTCGGTGGCTATATTTTATATCCCATCATCTTTAGGGTTGACCTAACTATTTCGGTGAATAAATATAAAATAAGCTAGTATTTAGAGATGGACACCCTCCTCTCCCATTTTTTTTTTTAATTGCCAGACCATGAGTATCAAATGCATGTGGCTTCGCTTTAATTAATACTCAGTACTTTTTTTTTTTTTCTGAATAATACTCAATACTTTTAAGAACAAGATTATTGCCCATTTGCTTTCTGACGTACGTCCATTCCCTTCCTACCACACAATCTCCATGTATGCGATCACTCCCATGTCTTTGTTTCTTTTTTGGGTCATGCAGGATTAGCATAAGTTGCTGGGTGTTTAGCTTTCGTCCCATGAGTACATAGTACAAGTTGTTGGCATCTATGGGCCCATGGCCATTGAAAAGGCAAGGAAATCAGGAATTTCATAGACTTTGAATTCATTTTCTTTACAGGATAAAGTAGTCTTTTTACAAACACTTGAACTCAACTACTTTAATTCATCTAAAAACATTTTTTTAAAAATAATAATTATTATTATTATTATTTTGTTAAAATATGCATCATTTTAAAATCTTAATCTGTTGTGAGGATAGGAAATAATGATCAATTTAAAAATCCTTATAGTTATCTTTGTTAGTCTAACAATCCCTATTGCTACGGGCCTCGGGCAATGCCGGATCCGTCTAACAATCCCCTGTTGTACTTTCTGTTGGCTGTTCTATAGAAAGGTGTAAATTGAAGAAAACTAAGCCTCGCCTTATCCATGACGATCTACTTTTTCAACTCTCTAGGAAAGCAACACTTTCACTTTTACTTTTACTTTTCACTCTTTTATTCAATGGCAATCATCTCTTAATGCAAAACTCATTTCACGGTTGTTAATGTGACAAACGCATTAACAACCGACTCAAAATACAAAATGTGAATATATTTTTTAAAAAAACAAAATTTCACTTTTATATCACATTAAAATATCTTTCAAACCAAAAAATTCAATAAAACATATTAACAAATATGCCCTCACAAGCTAATTTTGCATTATATATAATGACAATTAAAGGTGACAAAAATTTATATTCACGTATTAAGACATGAGTATAAAATTATATAAATTAACTTTAATCCGATTCATTTAATTAAGCGGATTAAATTTTTCAATTTAATTTTACTAATTTTTGTGTTTGATTCGTAGGTTATGTAAAAAATTGACAACTAGTAATTCTTCTAATAATCATTTTTAATAAGATAATCCAAGCTTATAGACAGCATCCTCCGTAAGGCAATGATCATATATCAGGGGAATTGGCCCCATGTTTGACAAAACTTTGACTGTGAAATCACAAAGGCATAGTTACAGATTTGGTAAAATAATCATAACAGTGGCCCGTCATGCACATGGCCAACATTACGGTAAGGAAGATATGGCCCATCTTATGATTTCTTGGATCTGTCTCATTTGTCATCAGCATCATTGGATCGGGAGCCTCTACCTATCAATTTACTTCATTCTTTATTGGCTTGAATGGACAAAGATCACGTGAGGCTGATCTCCAGCGTGCAACAAAGAGACAAACAATAGACAAAGATGCAGTGAGATCTAACTTTTTAAACAGTATATGATTTGGAATAGCATAATTCTAACGAAGTGGCAGATCTCAAGTTTGGTAAAATGTCCACAGCCCAAAGCACGACACTTTTTCTGAATCATAAGTTTTTGCATTATGTTTTTAGTGTTGTCATATTCTGTGTGAAAATATTTTTTGGGTGTAAGATTTAGATGTAAGATCGAGTCTAAATAATTTTGGATTTGGAAAACAAAGAAATTGAAGATCTCCTTCAAATCAACGATTATGTGCCAAGTTTCATGATACTTCAGTTGTTGTCCTAGTAGTATCTCAATCAAACGGAAGATAAAAAATACTTCCAGAGAGCTCTTTTCACAACCTCGTTCAAAATTCATTTGAATGAAGGGATCACATAATGCTCCGACTGTAGTGTTGTTCAAAGTTTGTTTGAACGCCATAAGTGGATTAAAACCAAAGAGACTTTGTGACCTAGAAAACAATGGCGGTGGTGTTTTATATATTTAGTTCACAACTCCTCTATCTTCATCTATCCTGATTAATAGCACAGACACCGGAATGCGTCGTTCATTATCATAGAGTTGTTTAAATAGATACGCTGTCCTTTTATTTCATGTTGTATAGAAGTAATACTTGTAGAATGTTGTTTGTTTTCTGCTTGTATTCACTCTTGCAAGTCTTTAATTCCTCATCAACTGAAATCTACCAAACCAATAAAGAAATATATTGTTTAAAGTAGAGAAATATTTAGAAAGTTTGATGAGTGATGTTTTCAAAAGTGGCAAACTAAAATAGCAAAAGTGAATTTGGTTAAAGAGGAGTTCATTAGGAATGCTCTAAGGACGGTTAAATTTGCAAAATTGTATGAATAAATTGGAAGACATCAATAGATTCTGCAACGGCAGCTCAGAAACAATATACAGCAACCCCCACCGAGGAAAAAAAAATTGAAACCATATTCTGCTCCCATAACATTCAGAATTGATGAACATATATCAGGATAAAGAAATAGGAGAATGTTCCTCACATGCTTATGATGATCATTTGTGACTCCAAGGTTTGCTGAATCCTCAAGTAGTTATACGCAGATTCAAATCTTCATTAGGTAAAAAAAAATATTGTTTTTCCTTCTCAGTCCACCAAATGCAAGTTGTTTATCAAGTAGGTGACATGGGAAAGCATGAACTTAATATGTCCCACAATTGAAGGGTATTAAAACCATGGTGATGAACTTGACTTCATGTGCAGCCTGCTGAGTATTAATGCCTTTCGTACATGAATAGTCACAATCCCTCCAAAGCTCTTTTTTTGATTACTGCCGTGATGGCATATGTCCTGTGGCCTTGCCTGCGTTGTTGATATGCCTTTCATAATATTAAACTAAAATGACAATTCTCTATGAAGCAACATAAGAAGAAATGTTTAGATTTGCATAAATGATAGAAATACAGCATTTTTATAACACATAAATCTAAAACTCATCACAAGTTGGCAATGATGTATTTTTAGACTGCATGATTTGACCAATTCTAACACAGGAGTGTAAAGCCAAGCAATCACAGGGGTGGCAAGCACTTTTTGATGTGAAGCAATTACATGTCATTATTTATGTCCTATCTTCTGGGAATATCAAACATCTACAACAACAAAATCATTGTCTTTGGAATTTTTGGAATCATGTCTTCCATTGCAAATTAAAGGCTTACATTATTAAGAGTTGTTTACTATCTCCAGACCTTAAAGATCAATACCAAATCACTAGGAATGATTTTTAGATTTCAAATTAATTAAAACTTCGAAGCTGCTTCAGCCTTGCATATCATATATTAGCAAATTAAGAGTATAGCTAGTGGTATGTTGTAGTACAAGGAAGTAGATACGTTCTGTTCTCTCAAAACAGCATCAAGTATAACTTGTTCACCTTGATATGCTTGTTACTCCAAAAACTTATAACTTTTTCATCAAACCTTCAATCCTTTCAGCAGCATCATACATATTCTTTTGTTTGACTTCATCCAATAGCAAACGGCATGTCTTATATCTAGGAGTTATCCCTTGACCAATCATCCCCTCAAAGAGTGAGTACGCCCGCTCACATTTATTTGCTCGGCAAAGCCCATGAATTAGAAGTGTATAGGTTGATATATCAAGACAAAGGTGATGCTTATGGACCATGTCATCCAATAATTTACTAAAAAATCTGTCAGTATTCCCAGTTTTAAAGCACACCTTGAGCAAAGGATAGTATGTCTGAACATCAGGCCTAGAAAGGCCTGATTTTTCCATATCCCTGAGGACATTCAAGGCCTTTTGTTCTTGACCATGATGACAAAACATAGCAATCACTGAATTACAGGTTGATGTATTTGGGCTGACACCAGTGTTAGGCATCTCCACCTCAAAAACATGAACAGCCTCCTCGACACGGCCAGCTCTCCCAAGAGTATGGATCAATGCATTGTAGAAGAGCGTATCAGCTTTACACCCAACCGATCTCATTCTGTCAGCAATACGCAACGCTTCCTCAAACTCCTCCGACTTTGTCAGTGAACACATGATAGTGGTGAAAGTAATAACATTCGGTGGACATCCCTGAGCTTGCATTTCATCAAGCAACTCATAGACCTTAGAAAATTTAAATTTCTGGCAATAAAACTGAATGATTATTGAGTAGCTAAAGACACAAGGGCGACACCCATATCCCCTCATCTCTTGTATCGTCCAATGTGCCTCATCAACCCGATTCACTTTGCACCAACCATGAATGAAAATGTTAAAGGTGTGAGCATTCGGTGAAATATGTGACTTGAGCTCCAAGAACACCTCACGTGCCTGCTCAACCTTGTTCTCTTTGCAAAGGGTGTCGAGCAACAAGTTCATAGACTCTGTATTCTTCTCCAACCCCAAAGTTCCCAACTCATCAAACGTTGTCACAGCCTCTTCCCATTGCCCTGCACCAGCAAACCTTCTCATCACCTTAGCTATAGTGCTAAGCCCGACAAGTTGACACTGACCCATTTCTTCTAGAACAGCTTTCATCTTACCCATTTGCTTCATTTTACCCAATATGTCCACCAACATGTCATATGCTTCTTGTGTGTGTCTATAACCCAACCGTGACTCTGCCCATCTGAACACACCCAACGCAGATTTCCAATCATCCTTAAACCTATGAAGCAACTTGTTAACAAGGTTAGGGGATAAATCTATGCTATCACATGCTTGATCATTCAAGAGAGACCGAACAACTTCTTCGTCGCTGATTCCAACAGGAATTTTAGCAATGACAATGTCAAGATCGGACAATGTTTTCGACTCCAATGGAGCAAAAAGACACGAATAAAGAGCGCGAGACGATCTCAATGGACCGACAAGGTTATGAATGTGTTTGGCGAATTTCTCAACATGGAAGATCATGGAGAAGTGCCGTCCAAGTGAATCCTTGAGGGTGAAATTTTATCGGAAATACTTTCGAACCCAAATAAGTCTCTCACTCTCTTCCAAAAACCTGAATAGAGGCATCCGAAGTTTGGTTACATTTAAAATATCATTGTTTTCACATGGAATGATAAACATTTTTTAATATATTTAGTGTAAATTGTGTCATTGTTTTGTGAATCTTACCCCTCCATGGCATATTGATATTTTTAACGATTTTTTTTTTTTTGCAAACCTTTCAAGAATAATATATTTATCCTTAAATAAATACTGCATAATTTTCGTATAAACATCAATTAATCCTTAAAATAGGTAATGCATAATTTTAGTAAAAACCAATAATAAAAATTAAAAAAATAAATAAAAACCTATTATCATGTGGGGGTATGTCATGATGTAAAGTCAGATAGGTATAGAAGTATGATACTAATTAATGTTAGTGTGGATTGCATAATATGAGAGTTTATCAAATCCCACTGATTTAGTGAATTCTAGCTTGTACCCATAGATGATCGTAACATCATTTATTTTGAAGTACTAAGAAAAGATTTTAGTATCAACCTAGTATGTTGAAGAATTGAACGCAACTCTAGTCTTTAACATATTCTATGTCAAACACTTAGTAATTCATAAAAACACATCTAATTATTGCAAAATCGGTCAAAATGAGTAGCTGTAATTAATTATACTCCCTTTCAAATATGAAAATCATTACTTACTTTTGAAGCATTTTCCGAAACCGCCTATTCAGCATATTAAAATTATGTCATGATTTTGCGTTTTCAGCATGAGCCCTAGCTTCCTCTTGATACTTCACCACTTTCAGGACTCTACAAAAAGAAACCGAAACCAAATACCAAACGGAAAACAAGAACCGCGGTTTAAATCTACGATCCAAAATGCAACAAAAAACGAATTGGAAACGAACAAACCTTGGAGGCAGAGAGACTGATGCGCGAGATGAGAGAAAATAGAGAAATTAAACCCAGAGCGAGAGTAGCTCGAGTAGGGCACAGGCCGGATTATAGAGGTGAAGCCATGGGGCTTATGGAGAAAGAGAAAGTTCTAGTACTTTAATCGTGGCCGTCGGATTACCGAAATCGTGTCGATAGTGAAACTTCAACAGTAAAATCCTATGTTCATGGGAAGAAGAAGCCGAAAGGACGAAATGAGAAATTAGGGTCTCGTAAAGGGGCGCGAATTCATGAATGGAGGATGGTATTTACGCATATTGTTTAAATGTTTGTCTTTTGAATTCCTAAAAAAAGGTGTCGTCCAAAGAGGTCTATCATTCTAAAATATTCACTTTCAAAAAAAAAAAAAATCATTCTAAAATATTCTGGGCCGAGAGATCGTGGGCTTAACGCTTGAGTAGTAGTGGGTCAGTTACCAAATCACGATCCATTACGACAGAATAATGGGCTAGACAGTTAGTGGGTCAGGCAGTTATCACATTTCAATTGTATTTAAATTACAAAAAACTCAACAGGTAATGAATCTATCGAATTGCTTTTAAATATTTGTGTGCAGAGGGATTAGAGAATGATTTTTTTTCATTTCATTTTAAACGGATATTATCTATTTTATGGTCATAATTTAAAATTAATTGGTGTATGTAACGGTATATATCATATAACATTATTTAAAAGATGTGCAAACATTGATATTATGTATATTGTTAGATTTATTAACTTTAAATCATGTCTATCAAATAAATATTTTGATAACATTTAATTTTTTTGTTTTAAACTGACATGTCACTCTCTCATTGGTGGGTACAAAGAGCATAATTTGTGCCATGGCCGTATTAAAGTTATTTTCTTTCTAATGTGATTGGGACACAACTATCCTTTTTGGAAATGCGTTAACCTTGACATTACAACTAAATTTTCTTTTTTGTTGTCCCGGCTAATGAGAAGAGCTGAAAAATAACGGTTAGGATGTAAAGCATAGGATCGGATGGTTGAAAGAAGCAAAATGAAAATGAGAAGTGAACACGGTAACCTGCGTGCACCAGTGGGACAGTGCATGTCTTTTTTTAAGAGAAATGCATCTCATTTCGTGAGTATTTTTATTCTAAGCGACGACATTATTTGATATATTTGACATCAACTCACGACTAGATATTTTCAATGTCATACAAATTCCTTTTAAAATAAAAAAAAAAACCCAAAATCAAGGTACACTGATCCTATAGCCAAACCAACAAGTAAGAACAATACATCTCGGTTGCAGAAAACCACCAGAGAAGCCACGTTTTGAAGCTCGAGGACTAATTTTAAAGCTAATGATATCTGCCTAGCTAGTTGTTTCAAACAGGCACTTTGTTTATTGAAAGAAATTTATAGAGAACTAAAAGGAAGTAAATGATTTTGCAAAATTTTTTAAATTTATTTTAAATTTTTACTTACAAAAGTTCACAAATTTGAGTTTCCAATGTTGTTCTATTTTTAAAACATTTTTGTAGTGAACTAATAATGTCAGGCACATAGATAAATCAAAACGTGACCAAATAATTAGACCTACATGTAAGTATATTACAAAACAATAATGTCAGGCACATAGATAAATCAAAACATTTTCATATCTTGGCTCATATAAGTCATATCAAACTAATAATATATTAAAAACACTGGTGGCAGAGGAGAAGATTTTTCAGGCATATCAGTACTAACGGGTTAGAGTAATTATATATATCACCTTCCATGTCTACCTTGTGTCAACCAAAAGTGATGTGACTTTTAAAATCACCATTAAATTTATTATCAATAATTATTGACTTTTGATCTAATAGTGATTTTAAAAGCCATGTTATTTTTTGTTGATACAAGATAGACATAAAGAATGACTTGTATCATTACTCAACGGGTTATATGCACATTGAGATGCGTCAATCCTTTACACAAACTCGTCTACTTTTTAAGCCTAGTTTTTACATCTCAAAAGCATTTACTTATACGATCATATCATGTTTTTCTTTCTACATAAAACTCGTCAGTTTTCTTTTCTATGTACTCAGCTTCTTCTATTTTCTTTTCTTCGTTCTCAGCTGGAGCAAATTTTTACAATCATGTGTACTTTTTAAGCCTAATTTTTACATCTCAAAAGGTTTCACTAATACGAACATATTAGGCCAAGTAGTACCGGAAGGATTAGACAAAGGTCTAAAAGATGGAAGAGATGGAACCCAAGGTTCATTTCACACGTTAAAAGATGAGCTAGCGTAAAATGATCGACAAGCACCCTTAGTAACAATATTCAGGTTTTGAATAATACCTTTTCATATCCAGGAGGCCATAGGCTTGCAGGAGGAATGAAGCAAATCTGCATTGCTGAAATACTTAGCCCTAATAGCCGAGACCCACAGTAGATCATCATTGGAAAGCAACTTCCACCCCAGTTTAGCAAGGAGAGCCTTATTATGATGTTCCATAAGACGAATTCCGAGACCTCTAAGAGACCGAGGAGAACAGATCTTATGCCAAGCCAAGAAAGACACATTGTGTGATTTGGAGTTCTTGTAACCCCATCAAAATCTCCTATAAGCAATATCCAGGTTGTGACAAAGGCTTTTAGGAAATTTAAAAAAAGACATAGAATATGTGGGAATAGAATTAGCCACAGATTTAATCAAAGTAATCTTCCCTGCCTAGGATAACAATTTAGACTTTCACCCATAAATTCTTTCCAAAATTCTGTGCTTAATATCCTCAAAAGCCACTGTCTTGTTATTATGGAAAAAAAGAGACAGCCCCAAATATTTAGTATAAGACGAAAAGGGAATGATTGCAACATTATATCATAAAATAGTATAAAGTAGCTCAGAGCAATGCCATGAGACAAAGATGAAGTCAATGGACATGCATAGGAACAATATTATGGCCTAGTGGAGAAAGTTGGACAAATGTCACTAATAATATTTTCCAATGAGACCCTTTAGCTTGTTATTGGTTTGTATTTAATTTTTACATATTGACTTCTCCTGGAATTTACAAAATTTCTTTAATTGTGTTTCATATGTTGGTGATAGTGTTTCATACGTTAGTGATAGGCTCCTTGAATGGCATTGAAAATTTTGGCTATGTTCGTTAATAAATTTTAGGGGGTGTTTTATGTTTTATATTTGAAAAAGTGGTATGATGTGACATTAAAGAATATGTCTGTTAACGAATAACTTACAATAAGCATTGCTACACGAATCTTTGGATATGAATCCTACCTAAAATGAATGAGTGACTATAAAGGTGTTCATGAGTGTTAAAGCCTAACATTAGTTCATTATTATTCAAGATTTTTAAACTTTATAAATGATTTTAAAGAGCCTCAATTATAACTTGACTAACTTATTTGAAGTGATAGTACATGTATGACTAGCGCTTTCACTGAATCGTCACAATTGGTATCATAGCAAGTTAGTGATATTATGTGGTGTTGAGACATTGCATTAAGTGAACCCTAATAGGGGCTTCGAGTGGGGGAGATTATGATAATAAGTTTGAAGTCTCACATTGAATTTTTCTTACCTAGTGACATTGAACTTTATAAATGATTTTAGGGAACTCCAATTGTAACTTTACTTGTCATTTTGGAATAATAACATATATGTAATTATCACTTTTCTTAGGTCGTTAACTTTTTAATGCAAGCAACTATATCTAAGGTTACGTTTGGTATGTGGAATAACTATTCCATTAAAAAAAAATGAATAACTTTCATTAAAAATAAAAGGTAGTAGAATGAAATAGCCTTGGAATAGCAATTCCTATTATCCATGAGGAAATGTCTATTTCTTATAATAGCCTTGAAAATTACTATTCCAAGTATTAGATTCTCATCATTTACTTTAACACCAAGACTATTCTCTTAAATCTTCTTTCATTCATAATAAAAGTTTTTTTTTTTTCCTTATGAAATAACTATTTCACATACCAAACGTACCATAAGTCTTATCTTAATAGATGACGAATAAGCTTTTACTTCTTATTTTGTAATTTCTATATAAGAAATGTGTCAAATCCATAATTTCAAGTAATATTTTTGGCCATACGTGCATCAGATGGCACAAAGGAATGGGGTTAGCGCCCCCTGGAAGGCATAGCCAGTATCAACTCATCTTTGTCAAGATTTTTCCCCCTTCTCCTTTGGTCAAAGCTCATATATTAAGCCCATGGTCTCTGAAGGTCAACCAACAGGGGTATCAAGTTACCTCATTATTGCAAACACCACCTATAAAACACAAGGTTGTACAATCATAACCAAATTATAATAACTACAAGATGAGAGATCTGTGTAAAATCCTTTTAGGATTTTTATATAAGAGAACATATGTGGGCAAAATTTAACGCTATGTTAGCACCAAAACTACCCTAACTTAAATGTACACTGATAATTCTACAAGTTCAAATGTCCTATGATTGACAGTTCACAACAACAAATAGATATCAAAAGGAGCAGCAAAATGTAACTCCGAGGTCTCATTTATACCTTGCTGAGACAATTTTCAGTAGGTGAGGTCTCACGAATGACGGCCTGGTCGAGAAGGTGTAACTTGCGAAATAAAAAACAGCAAGTCATAAAAGCTTGTTGGAACAGGCCAGAGAAAAATAGCTCTGATGCCTTAATCAATGTTTTGTTCTAAGAAAATGTCATATTTGTGATAAGATGAATTCGAATGAATACCTTTTCTCCTCCCCCTTCATATATAAGATGGTTCAGTCATTTAATGAAGTTGATTCCCTTGGCCCACATATCCCTATATGGGGGGCGTGATGTGACATGAGACAAGACTTCAAATTATGCGTTGGTCTAAGATGACCTCATTCACCCATGCTAGGAATCGTTAGTGGAGTTACAAAATAGTTAGGATTGGACACATTGGGTACTTTTTTCTTGACATTTGGTAGCTTAAGGAATGATGAGAAAGCTGTTTGATTAGCTTGCCAATAGCTAACATGAGCAGTTGCCTTAAAGGCTTGATTTGAGGGATGTACCAACATGTCATCTGATCATACGCGTCGGTTGCTTTCATAGGGGGAGGGAAATTCTCTGGTGCTCCGCGGGTGTAACGGCCCGCCCTAAATTTATAGGGCGTAAGTGAAAAATTTTTCTCAATTAACCACAAGACACTACAACTACATATAAGTGTCCGCTTTTGGCTCCCTTGAAGCATACTTTCCAAGAGGTCACTCATCCTTTTGCATAAGCTCGCTTAACTGCAAAGTTCTAATAGGTTTATGGACATCATGACTTTAAAATACGTTGTGTTAAGAAATGTGTGAATATACATATAAGAACATTTCTATCCCCATATCCAGACAATGTGGGACACCACACCGTTTGCTTCTTCAGGCGATCAGGATCGGAAGAACAACCCCGATCACGACTAGGCTCTCTGTTGGGTGGGCCTTATGTAATTAGATGGTTGGCCCGATCCCCAATATACCATGTTAGGTCTACAACTTTTACAAGTAACAATTTGTCCCTGCTTAATGGATCCTAAACGTGTTTCTGCAGTGCCTCCCTCTCAGCAACTTCCTCACCGGGGTTGTTGTAGTTTGCTTATAGGATCTCAGGAAAGGTCTAGGCCTTTTCCTATGCCTCTTTGCCTTTGGTTACCCTTTTTTAGCGGCCCTTACATAAGACCGGGTCATATATGGTTTCTTAAGAATCATTTATGGACCCATTTTCTAGTTACTATTCTTGTTACTTATTTGGTATTGTTTTTTCGGTTTGGATATATTGTTAGGGAGCTTACCCCCTCCTGGTTGGATTCCATGTAGCCCATTTTTTTCTTGCTTTGATTAGAAATAAATAAAAAAAAAAAATGCTTTCCCTAGGACCATTTTTTAGTCCATTTTATATTTCTTATTTGTATTAATTTTAAGCACCGTAAAAATAAGAAAAAACATGTGGGCTTCTATAAAGCGGGAGAGAAAGGGCAGCCTATCAAAAGGAAGAACCCTAGGCAGACTTGTCCCTTGGCTGATTATTGCTTGAAGGTATGAATCTAAACCTCCTTTTCGATTTTTTCGATTTTGTTTGAACTGATTGGATGTAATCCTTTGGGCTTTTTTTGTTTTAAATTTTGTGTTCAGTCAGTGGAACAAAATTTGTGTTCAATTTTGTGGGTACGCATTTTGGAATGTGTTTTCCATCGTACTCTGGTTCTTCCGGATGGACACTAAGCTTCCATGGTTTTCCTAGATAGCTGTAACAGCTGTTGGTACAGTTTCCGGTACGGTGACGTATGCTTTCGTTGAAGTTTCTTTGACAGCTGCAAAACAATAAACATAAACAAAGGGGCTTGCCGGGGGTACCGGCTAGATCCCACTCTGATGCCTAAGTCAGTATCTGAGAGATTGATTTTTTAGAAAATAAGAGCGCAGAGATTTCAGTATGTTGATACCTGATAGTATGGGCCTATTTATAGGCTAGGAGTTTATTCAACTTAGGCATCTTCTTATCTGAGTCTGAATAGAATTCTCTTATTTGAATATGAATAGAACTGTTAGTTGGAATCCGAGTAGAATTCTTATCCCCAATTAGATGAGATAAGAGTTTATCTAGGATTATCCGGGACTAAAGCTAATCGCAATAATATTCTTTTTTGGGAATGACTCTTCTTCCTCTTATCTTTTTTATCACATCGGGATAAGGACGTATCTTCATGGACCTGTGCACATCGTTGCTTTATCTCATTATAATGTTTAATATCGATAATAACTCTTTCTAGATTAGGCTTCCTGAATTGACTGAAACTGAAGCTGAGGCTGAGGCAGACTGAGGCTGAGACTGAGACTAAGGCTGAGTCTGAGACCGAGACTGAGACCGAGGCTGAGAAGTCTGAGACCGAGAATGAGAAGTCGGAGTCTGAGACTGAAAAGTCTGAGACCGAGACCGAGGCTGAGAAGGCGGAGTCTGAGACTGAGAAGTCTAAGAAGTCTAAGACCGAGACCGAGAAGTCTAAGAAGTCTGAGACCGAGACTGAGAAGTCTGAGAAGTCTGAGACCGAGACTGAGAATGCTGAGAAGTCTGAGTCTGAGACTGAGAAGTCTGAGACCGAGACCGAGGCTAAGAAGGCAGATTCTGAGATTGAGAAGTCTGAGACCGAGACCGAGACTGAGAAGTCTGAGACCGAGACTGAGAAGGCTGAGAAGTCTTAGACCGAGACTGAGAAGTCTGAGACTGAGACCGAGAATGAGAAGTCGGAATCTGAGACTGAGAAGTCTGAGACCGAGACCGAGGCTGAGAAGGTGGAGTCTGAGACTGAGAAGTCTGAGACCGAGATCGAAACTGAGGCCCAATGGGTTTTAAGGAAACTGCTTTCCCCAAGTAATAATCCTATCTGGATCCATTGGGTAAATAACACAGACGGCTTTACTCTTATCCCAATGCTTAAAGGGCTCTGTTCCTATACTTGGCTCAATGTAGTAAGTGGGCTGGTTTGTAGTAAGTTTGTAGTAAGTGGGCTGGTTTTTCTGTTTTTATGATTTGACGAATTTTTCTGGGTGTTATTGATAGCGTAGAGAGTAATTGCTTTTTGGGGTTTATACTTTCTATTGATTTCGATAAAACACTTGTTCAATACTGATATCTAATTGTTTAGTGTTTGGTCGTGATATCTAATGATATCTATTAATTTTTTTCTTTCTTCAATTTTTTTAATGTTTTTGCTTTTGCTTCTTTTCTTTTAAGTTTTAACTCAAATTTAAGATGGTCATGTTAAATCTCATTGGATATTCTTAATGTTTCTTGTTGTGTGGTGTTGCAGACTCTTGAAGGATGGGTAATTTTTGCTGAATACACTAGACCACGAACTCCCCTCCAGGGCAATCAGCATCTCCAGAAACTTACCCACCTACTAGCTGATAATCAGTTAAACCAATTGATTGGATTGTGAGGTATACCAGAATTAGATAGCAACTTTTACTGTTTGTGAATTCCTTGGATTGGCTTAGGACACTTGATTGATGGCGTTTGTCCTATGCATTTTTGGTTTTCCTATGCGTTTGTCCTGTATATATATAGATTACTATACAAAACTTCACATTATAAGAACTTTAGGGTGAAATAACAACCATAATCATATTCACTTTGATGTTATTTTATTTTTTGGTATCATTTAAGTACATGTTTACTATTATGCTTTCAAAATGCATTGCTTTTTTACATGTAAGCTCTTGCATCTTTTACAATGGATGGTTACACCCCTTTGCAAGGGGACAGTCCCGCCTTCACGTTCACGATTATTAGGGTTGATTCAGTTTGGAATACAATTATAAAGTAGTTCAACATGAAAACTGGACGAAGATACTTGGTTTTAGAAGAACTTAAATCTTATGCTTGTTCCAACCTATGTAGGAGATATACACTTATACCGTTTGATCCATTTATTTTAAAATCAGATCTTTTTAATATATGTGATTATATGTGTGTAAATATATAAGTATTTAAAATCGGTCCTCGAATCCAATGGATTGCTTCACCTTTAATGCACTAAAATGACTCCTTTATCAGCGATGCATTGATTCTTGTCCTTAATGATATTTGTAAAATTATGTAAAAGAAATCACAGGAGATAAATTTGGACCATTTGAGAAAAGAACCAAAATTTATTCCATCTGTATGTCATAAATATTTGCATGGTACAGAACCTATGGACGAGTGAAAAAAGAGCTAAAAAAAACTGGACTGACGCAACCAGGTAAATTTCCTTGTCTTCGAATAATTTTAAATACTCATCTCTCATCTCACTCCTGTAACACTAGGCTGGTGTGACAGTGTTTATCAACTCTTGATTTTTTTTTTTTTTGCAATGAAACTTGATCCAAAGTTTGATGGGCACTGGCACATCAACTTAGCAATACAAGAGTGGGATAAAGGATGAGTTTATAGCTTGACTTCATTGGGGCAAATGAAAGGTGGTCAAAATCGTTTGAAATAGGTCCTAATAGAGGCCCAAAGAAAGCCTAAAAGACAAAAATAGGATCAAAAAACCCATTACCTGATATGCAGATAGTAGATAATAATTGTATTTAATAACCGCAATAACCGCGCAGATATGGATAGTAATCGTGTAATGCTGATGCAGATACCTAAATGTGATAATTGTATTATACGGATGCGGTTGCGTATATGGTCAATAACCGCATCGTAATTATCGGTTGGACTTGGACTTATTTGTTAAATAGTGAATACTCATATCATGTCCCATTTCCCTTGTTTGAAAAAAAAAAAAAAAAAAAAAAAAAAAAAAAAAAAAAAAAAGAGGACTAACGCAACCAAGTAAATTCCCTTGACTTCGAGTTATTCTAAATATTTATTTCTCATCCCACTTATATACCATTAGGCTAATATGGCAGTGCCTATCAGGCCTTGGATAAGCATTTGATTTTTTCCTTCTTTAATGAAAACTTATCCAAAGCCTGATGGGCAATACCACATCAACCTAGCAGTATAAAAGTGGGATAAAAAATGAGTTTATAGCATTACTCCCTTAAATTCATTGGGGCGAATGAAGGTGGTGATCTCTTAAGTATTAAAACTTGTTACTAAAGGTGCTTTGGTGATTTTGTATTGTCTAACTTAAATTAGTTAGTTCTTCAATCTTTTTTGTTTGCTTAAGTTATTTCTTCAGTCTTAACGAGTTGCAAAAAGTTGGTGTCTATCGAACCCTCATCCTTAGTAAGGCCGTATATGTGGGTAGATATTAACTGCAACTATCTGCTATCCACATACGCAAATGTAGATCTGGTTATTAACCGTATTTGAATACTCTTTATATATAATATATTTTATAAAGTGTTTGATACCAAAATGAAATAGAAATTGTTTTGGATTATTAGTTTTTGTATAATAACTGTTTGTGACCTACTCTTATTTAATAACCGCATTCGATAACCATTATAACCGTGCGGATGCTGTCAATAATCGCATGATGCGGATGTGAATACCCAAAAATTATAATCGCATTATATGGATGCAGTTGCGGATATGGCAAGTAATCGCATCGTAATGATCAATTGAGCTTGGGCTTATTTGTTAAATATGAATATTCAGATCATATCCCATTTTCCTCGTTTCATTAAAAAAATAAAAAAAAAATTAAAAAAAAATCAGATTCTGAGGCCCAATGCATTGGGTTCGAGTTTCAATGCATTATAAGTTAGGAACTAGTCCGAGTTTCAATGCATTGGATCTCAGGATCTAAATATTCACTAATTAACAAATATGCCCTAGCCCAACCGATCATTACAATTTACTTCATTAGGTCTACTAGTAACCTGATCAGTAATATGTATGCATGTATGTTACTTATTATTAGTGGGTCTTTTGATGCTATGAATGTTACTAGTAATTAATGGGTGTTCTTGTCAATTGGATAATTGGTGCACTTGTTGAAGTGGTTTTGAACTGAACTAATGTTGTCTGGGTAGTTTCCTGATATATTGTTTTTATAAATGAAGCAAGCTTTCTTTCAATTGGGAATTATTAGGGAAAGCAAGTACATTCTGGTACATGAAAGATTATCAAACCAAATTGTTAAAATATAATATGTTTTGCAAACACATATTAATCACCAAGAAGGAACACATCAATATTGTAATTGATCTACATTTGCTTGAGAAATATCCAAGTAATAAAAGGATAAATGATCGTTCTTAGTTTCATCACACATTGCTTTAGATTGCTTTGGACAGATCATTGTATATTTGTGGTAGTCATGGAAAAGTTGATGGTGAGTTTAATCATGAGAAAGAAAAAACACGACATAATTTTAGTAGTTGATTGGATTGTAGTCAACATGGAATATTTAACTTTTTCCTTTTAGTATAGTTCTCCACATTTTTTCAATTCGAAAGCTTAGAAATTATAGTTAACTTTCTAGTTACATAATGTTTTAGGAATTAACAAGTTTTTGACATGGGTCCTCGCAATATGGTACGCAACATGGTGGACAAACTCAGGCTCATGGGGGAAAGAAACGAGGTGTGACTAAAAAGATTTCAATCCCAAAATTCATGTTCCACTAACACTCAATATTAAATACTTTAGCTTGGATTTTGTAGATAATAGATGCAATGATGATGACATTTGACGAATATTGGTTCCATAGAGGGATGGGAGAAGAATCATACACTCCAGTCGAGAGAGGGGTATGAGTTTCAAAATTGAGGGGAATATGAAGGAGGGAGTTCCCGCATATTCCTAAAGAGGAAATTTAATTTTTTTTTTTTTTAAGAGCTGGTTAACTAGCTCTACGTTTAAGAGAAGGCATCAAAAAGATAAGAGGTGGGCCCCTTACCATTTAAAAATTAATTTATCTACAATAGAAGGACCGTAATGACCAAGCATTCTTCAACATGTTATTTGGGATGGCCCTGGTCAACCCATCTAGACAACAATGTGGCGGAAGCGGCAGCGGTCACTTCGGCCCTTAAAACAGTAATCACAAATTCCAAGGGTAAAAGGCCATTATACTATCAGACAACAAGAATTTCATCGATCAAATTATCAAGGAACTAAAAAGAAGAAAGACAAGTAATTTGGAAAGAGAAAAGCTTCTACGTCTACTAAAGATCCTCCTAGCGGTCCTTCTACGACCAAGCATTCTCTCTTCGAAAAATGCTGCAGACACAAAAGAGAAAGAGACAAAACAAGCATCCGACCCCTTGTCTTGGCCCTACACAGAATAGTGCTTGCACTAGTGGATGATCTAATGGATGCAATTGAGAAACTTCCTGGAGCTTGCGACAAAAGTGAAAGAGACAGAACAAGCATCCGACCCCTTGAAATCGGCCCTAGACAAGGCAGTGAATGCACTTGAGAAACATCCTGAGCTTGCGGTGCAGTTTATTCAACGCATTAGAAACACAAAAGAGAAAGAGACAGAACAAGCATCCGATCCCCTGAAATCGGCCCTAAATGAGGCAGTGAATGCACTTGGGAAACATCCTGAGCTTGCGGTGCAGTTTATTCAATGCGCTAAGAACACAAAAGAGAAAGAGATAGAACAAGCATCCGACCCTCTGAAATTGGCCCTAAACCAGGCAGCGAATGCACTTCAGGAACATCCTGAGCTTGTGGTGCAGTTTATTCAACGCACTATGAATGCCGCAGCAAATTACACGGCAGTCTTGGCAAGAAATGTGCCAGAAGAGGAGACCATCCAAAACAAATCACCAGAATTCGATATATTCTGGAAGGCAAGCAAACGGAGGATCTGGGCATTAAAATGTTGCTGAAAAACACCATGGTACGGACAGAATATATTTCGAGGGGGTTGAAGGCATTGCTCCTACAGGATCTACACTCGTCAGTCTAATAGTAAAAGAGGAAAAATGCATTGAATCCATTCATAAAAAGTGTGCAACAATTAATCAATATGCTATATTAGATTGACGGCAATGATTGATTTATTGCTGCACGCTTTCTATGAATGGATTCAATGCATTTTCCCTCTTTTACTATTAGACTGACGAGTTGTAGATCCTGTAGGAGCAATGCCTTCAACCCCTTCGAAATATATTCTGTCTGTACCATGGTGTTTTTCAGCAACATTTTCATGCCCAGATCCTCCTTTTGCTTGCCCTTCAGAATATATCAAATTTCTGGTGATTTGTTTTTGGATGGTCTCCTCTTCTGGCACATTTCTTGCCAAGACTGCCGTGTAATTTGCTGCGGCGTTCATTGTGCGTTGAATAAACTGCACCACAAGCTCAGGATGTTCCTGAAGTGCATTCGCTAGGGGTGTCAAAACGGGTTAACGAGTCGGGTTCGGTTAACCCGTTAACTCTAAACCCGGACACGACCTGTTTATTAAACGGGTCGGGTCGTGTCAACCCGTTTTATTAAACGGGTTGACACGACCCAACCCGCAACTAGTTGACGGGTCGTGTTGTCGGGTTGAATTTATTCACCCGACCCAATAGGCAACAGATACTGCCAGTGGGTAGTGCCGTTCCGGTGACCGAGAGGAGAATTGAGAAAGAGGGAGGAGGGAGAGGGAGAATCGGGAGACGGGTTGGGTCAAGAACACAATCACAAATCAAACACCCAACAAAATGTAATAGTCTAGGATTTATGGGATGTAATTTGTATTGAACTGTATGGATCACCAGATTCACCACACCGTGTGCCCAAGACCTTGCCGAAAGGGGGCCACTCGATCTCGCGAATCTCCTCCGCCACTTCCGCTCCAGAACCCTCCCTCCTCCCTCCTCCTCCTTTCTCTGCCGCATGGCTCCCTGACTCCAACAAGTGCTAGATGGTTGTAATTGACGGCAATGATTGATTTATTCTGCACGCTTTCTATGAATGGATTCAATGCATTTTCCCTCTTTTACTATTAGACTGACGAGTTGTAGATCCTTAGGAGCAATGCCTTCAACCCCTTCGAAATATATTCTGTCTTACCATGGTGTTTTTCAGCAACATTTTCATGCCCAGATCCTCCTTTGCTTGCCCTTCCAGAATATATCAAATTCTGGTGATTTGTTTGGATGGTCTCCTCTTCTGGCACATTTCTTGCCAAGACTGCCGTGTAATTTGCTGCGGCGTTCATTGTGCGTTGAATAAACTGCACCACAAGCTCAGGATGTTCCTGAAGTGCATTGCCTAGGGTGTCAAAACGGGTTAACGAGTCGGGTTCGGTTAACCCGTTAACTCTAAACCCGGACACGACCTGTTTATTAAACGGGTCGGGTCGTGTCAACCCGTTTATTAAACGGTTGACACGACCCAACCCGCAACTAGTTGACGGGCGTGGTTGTCGGGTTGAATTTATTCAACCCGACCCAATAGGCAACAGATACTGCCAGTGCGTAGTGCCGTTCCGGTGACCGAGAGGGAGATTGAGAAAGAGGAGAGGGAGAGAGAGAATCGGGAGACGGGTTGGGTCAAGAACACAAATCACAAATCAAACAACCCAACAAATGTAATATCTAGGATTTATGGGATGTAATTTGTTTGAACTGTATGGATCACCAGATTCACCACACCGTGTGCCCAAGACCTTGCCGAAAGGGGCCACTCGATCTCGCGAATCTCCTCCGCCACTCCGCTCCAGAACCCTCCCTCTTCTCCCTCCTCCTCCTTTCTCTGCCGCATGGCCCCCTGATCTCCAATCCCAACTCGCCGACTCGACTCTCCGATGCCAATGGGCTTTGCTGGGCGCTCACGGTTTCGGGTTCGGGTTCGGGGTTTTCTGTGGTTTCGTCGGCGGCGTTGGTGATGGTGAGGGATCAGTTTCTTCGGGGTCTGAGTTTGGGGTGATTGACGGATGGCGGTTTGAATCGTACGGATGTTCGTGGGTGACCGGATTTTGCGGGTGAAGGGAAGGGTGAGCTCACCGGGATTTGTACGGTCATCGGTAGCGCCATTTTGTGTCTGTGCAGTGCGGGATTGGTGACTGGTGGGCGTGTCGATTTGGATGATGATTATATGGGTGGGTATTAACAACAACAGCTATCTATTGGGGCTGCGGGTTATAAGTTATAACACTTAACAAGGAAGGAATGAAGGATAGCCGAGTTTTTTTTTTTTGGTTAACGGGTTACTGGGTCAGCCGGCGGGTTGAGCCGTCTGACCCGGTAACTTACCGGGTCATAAACGGGTCAACCCGTTTGACCCGGTAACCCGTTAAGCTAAACCCAAACCCGGAAAATTCGTGTCGTGTTCGTGTCGGGTCGTGTCAAAAATTGCCACCCCTAGCATTCGCTGCCTGGTTTAGGGCCAATTTCAGAGGGTCGGATGCTTGTTCTATCTCTTTCTCTTTTGTGTTCTTGGCGCGTTGAATAAACTGCACCGCAAGCTCAGGATGTTTCCCAAGTGCATTCACTGCCTCGTCTAGGGCCGATTTCAGGGGGTCGGATGCTTGTTCTGTCTCTTTCTCTTTTGTGTTCTCAATGCGTTGAATAAACTGCACCGCAAGCTCAGGATGTTTCTCAAGTGCATTCATTGCCTTGTTCTAGGGCCGATTTCAAGGGGTCGGATGCTTGTTCTGTCTCTTTCACTTTTGTCGCAAGCTCAGGAAGATTCTCAATTGCATCCATTAGATCATCCACTAGTGCAAGCACTATTCTGTGTAGGGCCAAGACAAGGGGTCGGATGCTTGTTTTGTCTCTTTCTCTTTTGTGTCTGCAGCATTTTTCGAAGAGAGATGCTTGGTCGTAGAAGGACCGCTAGGAGAATCTTTAGTAGACGTAGAAGCTTTTCTCTTTTCCAAATTACTTGTCTTTCTTTTTTTTTTGTTCTTTGATAATTTGATCGATGAAATTCTTGTTGTCTGATAGTATAATGGCCTTTTTACCTTGGAATTTGTGATTACTGTTTTAAGGGCCGAAGTGACCGCTGCCGCTTCCGCCACATTGTTGTCTAGATGGGTTGACCAGCCCATCCCAACATAACATGTTGAGGGATGCTTGGTCATTACGGTCCTTCTATTGTAGATAAATTAATTTTTAAATGGTAAGGGGCCCACCTCTTATCTTTGATGCCTTCTCTTAAACGTAGAGCTAGTTAACCAGCTCTTAAAAAAAAAAAAAAAAATTAAATTTCCTCTTTAGGAATATGCGGGAACTCCCTCCCTCATATTCCCCTCAATTTTGAAACTCATACCCCTCTCTCGACTGGAGTGTATGATTCTTCTCCCATCCCTCTATGGAACCAATATTCGTCAAATGTCATCATCATTGCATCTATTATCTACAAAATCCAAGCTAAAGTATTTAATATTGAGTGTTAGTGGAACATGAATTTTGGGATTGAAATCTTTTTAGTCACACCTCGTTTCTTTCCCCCATGAGCCTGAGTTTGTCCACCATGTTGCTTACCATATTGCGAAGAGCCATGTCAAAAACTTGTTAATTCCTAAAACATTATGTAACTAGAAAGTTAACTATAATTTCTAAGCTTTCGAATTGAAAAAATGTGGAGAACTATACTAAAAGGAAAAAGTTAAATATTCCATGTTGACTACAATCCAATCAACTACTAAAATTATGTCGTGTTTTTTCTTTCTCATGATTAAACTCACTATCAACTTTTCCATGACTACCACAAATATACAATGATCTGTCCAAAGCAATCTAAAGCAATGTGTAGTTTGATGTTGGAGAAGGTTGTCTTGGCTTTGATTGATACACTAATGCTTTTTGATTTGGATTTGTCATTTGTTTATATTGGAAAAGGGGGTTTGTGGCTTAGCGGAATAGCGGGTTCGATTGCATACAATTGGTCTCAACCAAATATGAAAACCTGTGTCAAGATCATTCACGCTAGGTAAGTTTTGCGTTGTTCATTTCTTGTTCAGATTCTTTGGGTTTTTTTAGATACGTTGGTTTGTAGTTTATTGTTTGATTGCAAGCTAAGATATGTTTGTTTTTCTTTGTACTTGGGATATTAGCTATCTATATGTAGCTAGGTTAAGTTTATGTTTTAACTGGATAGTGATAAAAAAAATTCCCTTTGCGTTGTTAATGAGGAAGTTAGAGGAATACAAATTTAAGCTTTACATTTTCCTTTTGTGTATTATGTAAGGAAAGAACAAACCAACTCAGGAAAATAATTGTAGAATACTTGATTGGGTTGATCATGTTAACAAAAACAATTGAAAATTTAGCTTTTTAAATCTATTTTTATTTCACTTTCCCCTGGCTTCTCAGCAATAATAGTGAGAAACTAGTGAAAATTTGGGTCCTACAGTATTGCCTGTTTGGCATTGTATGGAGACAAACTTTGCTTTTGTTTCTGGATGGTGTGATGATGCTGGAAGGAAAAGAAAGACCATGTTAATTGTAGTTTCAAAACGTGTTTCCTGTTTTTGGTTCAATTTAAAAAAGCCTACTCTAACCTTATCTACTTGATGCAAATCTTGTTATAGCATTCAGCTCAATTGAGTTGCTTGAAATTGTGCCTTCTTTCATGCTATAAACAACTCTTTTGTTGGTTTCCCTCATTTTTTTTTTAGCTCCTATTAATATATTTGCTTCCGTGGGGTTGCCATAGCTTGGAACTCATGAATTAATTTTGATGTTATTCTAATGTGTATTTGGTAGGAGGGGTTGAATCAAATTAGTGGGCTTTTCTTTTTCGTAAGTAAATTAGACCAAATTATGATAATTAGGGCATAAACAATATGGTAGATTTCATAGGATCATTTTTTTTTTGATAAGTAATAAACCAATCTCATAGGATCATCTCCCACCTCAAGGTTTTCCAAGATGTTTTGAGTGCAAAAATTTTGTAAAAGAATGAAAGCTTTCGACTCTTCCAGATTCTATAATCTGAAAAATGAAACACTTTTAGGATACAATGAAATGTGAAAATCTTTTAAACCTTTGATTGTAATTATGAAGGGAACCTTCTCTCCACACTGTTATAGCATTAAGCTCAATTGAGGCAATGTTTTAGAGTTGCTTTCATGCGGTAAACAATTCATTTATTGGTCTTCCTCATTGTTTTAACCCCTATTAATATTTTTTCTTCTGCGTGGTTGCCATAGTTTGGAACTCATGGATTAGTTTTGATGTTATTCTAACGTGTATTTGGTAGGAGTGGTTGAATCTATCCATCCATTCGAGAAAACCTTTTTGAGGTTGTCATGAAGATAGTGGCACAAGATTCTCACTATTTTTTTTCTTCTTTTTTTTTGGTAGGATTTTGATTTATAAAGTTGGATTTTTATCATCCCTACTCCTTAAAAGAAAAAAAGAAAAAAGAAAAAGAGTAACATGGTAAAAAAAGAATATTAATTTTTAAGCAAAAGCTACTCCCTTTTGTTTTTGAGATTCTTTATATCAAAGAATCTCTCGCAGTGATTTCCTAGGCAGTGAAGCATTAAATGCCTATTGCCAGACTTTCTTCTTGGAACCTGTTTTCTAATATGCACCTGAGAATCCTTTCTCCCCTTAATTTAATTTCAGGTTACATGCATAGGCTCTAACGCTGGCTGCATTAGCTGGTGCTGCAGTTGTTGAGTGGTATGACCACAAAACGGGAGCAAAGGCTGATTGATATGCAAAGTAATTTCCAGTTGAAGCTTACTCACATAAGGATTAAGTGAACTTTCCATATAACCTGCATTGAGTAAAATCTGCTGTTAGGATATGACTAATGGAGGATAATAAAGTTACTTGTTTCCATCACATTTTTAGCAATTGTATTGAGGTGTTTGGTATCACATTATCTTGATGCAATTATTGTAGCCCGCAAGTAATCAATTTCGTAGTAAATTTGGCATCAAATTTTGAGAAAACTGTGATTTCTTTGTATAGAGCAATATATGTTAAATTTGTTGGAATGTGATGCGACTGATGTCCATTTATTTGTTGGTGATTTTGTTTTGGTCACCCTCCACGACAAAGTCGTTGGTAGGAGAAGCAAAAACAGCATTTTGGCCACCACAATATCTCGCTCTTTGGATTGCATTATAGGTGGTAATTTCTGTTAGTGTATCAGGTTCGAGTTGGGTCAACCTTATCCCAATTCATTTAATTAAACAGAAAATTCTAATTTGTTAATTTTGTATTGAGTTAATGTCAGATTTGCAGTCGTGTAAAAACTTATTAGCCTTAAACTGCATCACATCATTTTTTGAATAAGACTCATAGATAGTTATTTAGGTAATGTGGTTCTTAATTAAAAAAAAAAATGGTAATGTGGTTCTTAATCACATAACATAGTGGGTTTGCTATAAAATGTGATTTCTATAATAACTTTTCTCATCTCGAGTATTCGGTTGCAAAAAAGACTAATCTTTTTACCAATTTGGTAGTCTATAACCTTGCCCAATGAGTCTCATCCCATAACAAATTAGAACAAATTCCTACCTCAAATCTTCAATTTGGAACGGCTGAGTGAAAGATCTTCTTTTTTATTTAAAAAAATGTCTCGGTCAAACGCCAATTGGAACGGTCGAGTGAATGGGCTTCTCTGTGAATGAAAAAAATGTTCTAGTCGAACGTCAATTGGAACGGTTGAGTGAACGGGTTTTTCTGTGACTTAAAAAAAATGTTCCGGTCGAACGCCATTTGAAACGGTTGAGTGAACGGGCTTCTCTGTGCTGGCATAAACTACGTTCGGTCGAACGTCATTTCGAACAGTTGAGTGAACGGGGCTTTTCTGAGTAGCCTGAAAGCCTAACCGGTTGAACGCCAAATAGAACGGGTGAGTGAACGAGGCTCTCTGTGACTCAAAAAAATGTCCCAGTCGAACGCCAATTTGAATGGCTAAGTGAACGAGCTTCTCCGTGACTCAAAAAAAGTCTCGGTCGAATATCATTTGGAACGGCTGAGTGAACGATCTTCTCTGTAACTCTAAAAAATTCTGATTTTTTTTTTTTAACACGCGTTGTTCACAGCCCAGGAAAATTTTGAATTTTTTTTTAATTTATTTTTCTTTTGGTACCAAGATTTTTTTTTTTAAAATCCGTGAATCCCATCTCTTTAGAATTTAGAATTTAATTTAATTTTTTTTTTTTTAGGTATGGTTAACCCGGGTCGGGTTAACCGTACGAAACCATCCTCCATCCTCCATGTTTTCAGACTTATCTATATAAGTTTGAGAAGAGGTGGGCCCTTACCATTTAAAAAATAATTTCGAAACAATAGAAGGATCCTTGGTCGACGCACAAGCCTTTCCTTTTTTTT
>FXXK01000053.1:1732903-1752809 GCA_900184695.1 Betula pendula
CTCTATCTAACTTTGTATATGTGGACAAATATGGGCTCCATATACAAAGTTTTTATTTTGCACTTGTTGTACCCATCTTTATTCGCACACACATATATATATAATACATACATAAAGGTGATTTGGCAAAATGTTGATGTGGTACTAACCGAACATCTAAAAATTGGACAGAAAACAAACAGAAAGACTTATTTTGAATTCGTGCAAACTCAAGGAGCAAAAATTAAAAATTAAAAGTGATTAAGTAATTTCAAATCGCATGTTTATTGAGAGATTTATCATACATTTACCCTTTTAAAAAAAAAAATAGTTTTCTTTTTAAAGTTAACTGCAATTTTGATACATGTGCTTTGCACCAAAATCAAATCGATACCTTGATTCCAAAAAACTTTTACCAGTGGTACTTGACGCTAACCGTAATTCACTACTTGATACTTTTGCCATAGTTATGTCATTGCAGTTAACAGAATACCACGTGAGACACCCCAATACGCTAGCATCTGTCCTCAAGCGCTACTTGGGTATGTCATGTAGGCATATCATAAGAGGTGGGTTCTTGGGTCACAAGGTGACCCAAACGTGGGTTTGCCGTAAGTCACCTCCAAACCCCGCTGTAGGTCTGGTCATAACTTATGCTAGGTCACGACGTGACCCAATGTGGGTCACCAGACCCATAGCGGGGTCACCACCAAATGCCGTTGGGGGTTTGGTCGTGACCCACAATCGTGGGTCACCAAACCAATGACCGTGGGTCACTAGACCAACGGCAGGGTCACCACCAAACCCCGCTGTGGGTCTGGTCGTGACCCACGAGTATGTTTTTTTTAAAAAAAAATCAAAATTCAAAATTCAAAAAATCAAAAATAAAAAAATCGAGGGTATTTAGGTAATTTAACGCTCTTCCATTAGGATTTATAGAAAATCCTAACGGAATGAGACATTGCAAAAAATTCAAACTTGGATAGAGAGATTTTGAACTTTATGAGACATTGCAAAAGTCATAACATATCAAGGGGTTAAGTGAAGTTATCCTAAATTTTATAAACTTTAAAATCCACATACTTCTCTTAAACTACTATTTAATTGTCCTAAGGATGAAAATACCGTTAATAAAATATAAACAAAAAATTTAAAAAAAAAAACAAAAAACAAAATAATAATTTTTTTTTAAAAAAAAAAAGACACAACCACTCATTTGGCCAAATTTAATTTTTTAAAAAAAAAGTATAAAGATTTTCTTTTATTTTTTTTAAATAAAAAATATTATTATTATTATTTTGAATTTATTAGGGTAGTTATGGCTTATTGAAAAGTTTGAAGGGTCATTTTTGTCTTTTTGTTAGCATTGGGGGACATTGACAATTATTTAGTAGTTTGAGAGGGATATTGTCACAATTGAAAATTTGGGAGGACATTGTTAATTGGGTAATAATTTGAGGAGGATATGTGGACTTTTCCCTAAAAGTTTTTATTTTATTTTATTATTATTTTTACACATGTCATATAAACTATAGGTACCTCATGTGATACACCTACATGGCATACCCATGTGGCGCTTGAGGATAGGTGTTGACATATTAGGGTGCCTCACGTAGTGTTTTGTTAACTGCAGTGACGAAATTGTGACGAAAGTACCAAGTAGTGAATTACAGTTAACGTCAAGTACCATTGATGAAAGTTTTTGAAACTGAGGTATCGATTTGGTTTTGGTGCAAAGCACAAGTACCAAAATTGCAGTTAACTTTTTTTTATTTTTTTTAATGTTTCATTAGATTATTAATCTTTTATTACTATTTAAATAAAAATTCATTAAAAAATCAAAACTTTTTTTATTTTTACATTAAAAAAAAAAAATTCACAACATTTACTGGATTCGGATCCACGGCAATTCTTAGAAATAGAAATTACCGTGGTAGCACTTTCACTTATCTAGGCCGTCAATTTAAATCAACGGGTCAATCAACACCACCTTAGCGATCCGCGTGAAGCAAAAATCCTCAAAACAACTTCAGACTTTTTCCTCCACACTTCACTTGAATAGCCGCTCATCCCCTCCAGCACCCCTTCTCTTGTCCTCCGTCTACCGCAAGAACCTCAAGCGGCCGGCGCCGCAGCAGCCACCTGTGCCACCGCCCACTTCGGGTTGGTCTTCTTGGGTGAGGCGTAGAACCTCCGTTTCAGGTGGTGGGCTTGGTGGTTCACTCCACGAGAACCCTCTCTTCTGCCCCTCTTCTTCTACGTGAGTTTTCTGCCGTTCCTAATTCTCAAGTTTGTTTTGTTTTGTTTTGTTTTGTTTTTTTTATTTTTTATGTGGGTTGTATTTGATATGTTGGTTGGCGTGTTTTATATGAGTTTTGGGATTTTGGATTTGTGAAATTTTGCGTTTTGTGTTATTGATTAGGATTTTGGCTTGTGGGTTTCTGTGACTTTGCGATTTTATTTGCTAGTTTTGAGTTTGGGATTGTGGATTGTTCTGGGTTTGCTTTTCTGGTGTACCCTTTGTTTGGTTACCAAGAAAATAGAAGGAAATCGAGGATTTTTATCTTCTCGTTGTCATGTTACGTTGATTGTTGTTGAGGGAAAATTGATTGGGTCATTATGTTAATGTTAATTTGATGATTTTCGGTATACCACTTACTAACCCCAACCCCCTTAACATTCACAATTCTTGTTTGGTGTTACTGACCTATGAATTAGTATTGGTTCTTTGAGGTCTATTTGGGAGTTTAGTTGATGGTTAAAAGTTTTAACATGTGCTCGAAGAAACATATATGCCTAGGGGGATTTTAGTTCATGAATCCACCGTGTGAAGTTTGATTTTTAACAACCTACTGGGTATTATGTTTATGCATGATTTAGAGACTGTGCTGTTTTATGCATAATTTAGAGATTGTGTGCTGTTTTGAGAGTTTTTATGCATTTGTAGTAGTTGCATTTGTGTGCAAAATTCCATTTATCTTAATCTTTATCGCAACCAAATGGAAAACCAAAGAGATTTCCCCAATTACAACGATGCTTTAGTAATTTGAAACTTGAGTAAGGTATGTGTGACTTTATTTTTTTTTGTTAATCAATATATTCCGGTATTAGTTTTGACCTCCAGAAATTGTTGTCAGGTTGAATGTTACGGTGGTATTCTGTTTTGAATGGCCGCTTCCACCTTTTCATTTTTTTTTTATTCAAACTTCCACCTTTTCAATTGAAAGCATTTCGAAACCACCGAGCCCTTTGATCCTTTTTTTTTTTTTTGGCTTTGGGTTTCAGTTCGTTATTTCTCTTTTTATTGCTTGTGTTTTCTTCTTCTCGTTGTTTCTTTATGCCTTGATAAATTTTTTTTTTGGTTAAAAGTTATGTTTGGTACATGAATATTTTTTAGAATAATCTTTATTAAGAATGAAATAAATAGAATGAATTAGCCTTGGAATAACTATTCTCATGATAATGAGAAAATAATTATTCTCTCATAACTTTGGAGATAACTATTTCAAGTATTAAAATATATGTATGTTTTAACATTAAAGCTATTTTATTCTACTTTTTTTTTTTTAATAAAGGTTATTTGCTATTCTAAAGAATAACCATTTCACACACGTATATGGAATGACTATTATTTTAAATAGCCATTTCGTGTAAAAAAATAGATATTCCGCTTATCAAACATATCATAAATCTTTTTGCTTTATAGTAAAAAAGAAAAGCATTAAAAACAACTTTAACTACAAAATCTAATAATGAGGTGGCGTGAAAATGCTATACTCCCAATCTCACTCCCTGAGGTGGTGTGAAAATTACAATTGAATCTAAAATTTAATAATGATTCTTACTATCATATCAAAGAATGTAAAGAAATTTGTGTGATATTTCTCTTTTTACAAACAAAACCAAGAAGCAAGCAGTAACCTCGAAAATGTAGGCAGAATGTAGCAATACCAATGGCATACACAGTGAGCACATCCCAATTCCCGATCACTTCGTATGGGTTGTTTGTTAAAATTTTGTTTTCAAAACATAAAAACAGAAGGGAGAAGAAAAATGATATACAAAACACCAACTGTTTTCCCTTTTATGTAACAATAATAACACTTTTTTTCAAACCAAGACAAAAACATACTCAAAAGGCATTTAGAAACGGCGCCAGACATTCGCAAATGTACATGATCACTTAACCCACGGTTCTTAGGACCATCACCATGTGACCTAATTGAATGAAATATGGTTGAAACTTGGACAGTAAAATCGTAGGTTAATGGAGTTTTGGCCTATCAACGGATCGTCGTCCCCCACCTTTCTCTTTTCTCTCTCGCACCAGTAGCCCTTTTCCTATAGCTCCATGCTGTTTTCTCTTTTGTTGTCTTTTGAATTCTTAATGGTGTCGTCCAAAGAGATCCATCATTCTAGAATATTCTGGAGCGGGAGATCGTGGGCTGAACACTTGAGTAATCAGTTACCAACAGAGTTAGTTTTTTTTAAAAAAAAAAAAAATTGAGACTTCTTATCTTTGAGCCAGCCCTTATCTCAAATTTTTGGATCCAACTCAAGAAATAAAAACGAAAAACTAATAATTAAAAAATTATTAAACCTATATATGGGTGCTGGACCATCCTAGGTATTTGAACAATTTTTGGAATGATTCAACCACTTTTCACCTACACATGTCAGTTTTGGAGGTGGCTGAGTCCACCCAAAGATGAATTTCGAACCACTCAAAAAATACAAAAAATTAGTTTCTTATTTTATTTTTAAAATTAAAATAAATATATTTTTTTATTTTTAATTTTACATTTTTTTCAAATATATTCATCTTCTCAAACATCTTTTCTAAATAATTCAAACATAATTTTACTGTTTTTCTGTTTAGTATTCATAATTTTAAAAAATCAACAAAAAAATAGGAAAAAATTGAACACCCAAGCGAGTCCGTAGGCTTGCTTGGATAAAGTATTCTTTTTTACTTTACTCAATTTTTTTTCACATCTTTTAAAAGTATTGTTTTGGATACTTTAATCAATTTTTTTTTGGAACTCAACTCACTTTTTTTTTACCCAACTAAAAAAAATAAATAAATAACAAAACAAAACAAGCAATAAAAAAATCTTTAAATTTAAGGATAGCTGGACCACTCTAAGGTGTCTTGGGGTAACATAACGGGTGAATCGGCCACCTCAACATTAATGAGAATGGCTCGACCACCCTAAAAACCATTAAAAGGCTCAGTCATCCCAAGCAATTTTCAAGAGTAGTTGATTCACCTCCATCAAATTCGAGGCAACAACAGTTGAGAGTAACTTAATCATCACCTCCATCAAATTCGAGGCAACAACAGTTGAGAGTAACTGAATCACCGCTATTAGTTTTGGAGCGGCCGACCCGACCCAAATCGTAGAGGACACAAATACAAACAAGTAGATGAAACTACAAATGATTCTCCGTCTAGTGACTGATGGAACTGATGGATAAGGCTCGGCAGTTGGATTCCGTCTCACCAAACTTATATTGCCTTTATATTACGAGCAGTGATTTCCATCAGCCTGTGTTAAATGAATAGTCATTCAACTCAAGCTGAATGAGAATAAAAAAATATATTTTTTTAATAATGTAAGACCCACAAAAAAAAAGAAAAAAATGTCTGGGTGAAGCTGATGAGTAGAATTACTCTTATATTACATAAAAACGTACCCTCGGAGGAAGCCCTCATTTCTTGTCTTCTACACTTTCTCCCTCTCCCCTCTAACCATCGAAAGTAACGTCAACGATATCAACTTCTCTTTTCAAACTTTCGGCCTGGCATGGGGTGAGTCCAGTGACTTCGGCCTTCCTAAAAATTCCTGTCTTGGTATTATAATAGAGTAAGCATTCACCATTCGTTGTTCCCCGACTTACATCCGCCGACTGAAGCAAGATCTCGCCGGTGTTATAGTTGAAGGCCTGAAATTGATAGCGGAGCATCCACTCAAAAGGTAAATGAAATGTTTTCTTAACCCACCTTTGATTCTTGTAGTCCTCCAATATCCAACACTGAAACTCATCGTACTTGGGTTCATTAGTTGGGGAATAAGTGAAGTCTTCTATAAAAGCCAAACGTCCACCAAATTCAGTTAGCTTTATATCCAAGTCAATGAGTTCATAGAGGAAACAATCAGGGGGACGAGTGATCTTTCTAAATTTCTCGACCGTCATATCAAAAACCAATATATAAAAATCAGGCGGAGTACCTGGAACATAAATCTTAGTCCACTCATCTTTTTCAGCATCATAATTCCAATGATATTCTTCAATAATATGAATCCAATGAATTGCGCCATTAAGACAAACAGCACTATCATAAAAATATTTAAAAGATTCAAAATCAAATCTTTGTTCAGGTGGAACAGGGTGTATGCGACTCCATGATCCACTGCCCCGTGAGAAAATCCAGAAAAGCGCCTTCATTGGGGACTCATCAAGGCCATAACCCTTTTGAAGAACGAGGACCTTATGCTCGTTGGACAAAGGATCAAACCCGAAGTACCGTTGGGTACCAATACGAGGAGGATTATCGAGTTGAATAAAATTACCGGGAATAGTGGGTACATCGGGAAGAGTGGAGACCTCTCCGGTATGGGGACTATAGATGTGGAATTGACCGTCCACGGGAAGGAAGATCAAGCCGTTGCGGACTTGGAAACGGACGTTACGGATACTTTTGAAAGGGATTCGGGGGAGCATGGTTGCAGGGCCTAGGGTGCCACCCTTTTGAATTTCGGCGGAGTAGAAGTGTTCCTTCTTGCCTCTCACGGCAAAGAACAGGACTCGGCCGGCGCCAGAACGGTGGCGTATGAGGGCGTTCAAGGATTGGGAAGCCCTTCGGATCAGCGCAAATACGAGAGACATGCCTTTGCCTGTCGGCGGCTTCGCACTCTCTTTCTTTGTAGACTCCTACTACATTACTCTTATACAACTGGGTGAAAATTAGTATTTCAATCGGCACTAGTTTTTTTTTTAATTTAATTTAATTTTATAAACCTTTGTTGATTCAAAGAGTTTTACTACCGCATCATTATAATTGAACAAGAATTTACAAAAAAAAACATTACTCATTATGGGTAAAGAGCAACATCCAATTCAAGCCCATTGGACGCTCTGAAATTTGCATCCAAGCCCATTGCTCATTTTTTATCTGCTTCTTCCTCCACTTTTGGCATCATCCCAGAACAACGAGAGGCAGACGGGGGGTGCGTTGCGGTGGACGAGAGTTATGGAGATAGTGAAGAAGCACGACTCGGGAGGTCTAGTCTGGAAGCCATTCAAGCTCTCTCTCTGCAGTTTCATCAGAAACGGATGTTAAAAGACTCACAATAACATCGCATCTCACCCTAATTGGGTATGTCACTCTTCTTCTTGTCTTCATACGACTTGTCGTATTGTCATTACTGTTTTATTCATTGGTTTCGAATTTATTTGAAACGTTCAGTTTGCTGCTGTTTCTAGATATGTAAAAGTTGCAACTTTGGCTGGTAAAATCTCTGCCGCTTACAACGAGAAAGATTTTTTGTTGCAAAAAGTATAAAAAATTGTGCGCGGGTTTAAAAAAAATTTGAAATTGGCCACTAGCTAGTTATATCATATCTTCCTTTAGTTCTGATTGAGGCTTGGATTTAAGTCAATGTATTGTTTTTGAGGGTTGTTTATTTTGTTGTTGCAACATGTGTTTATTCTCAACCCATTACATAAGTTGTGCTAGGAAGGTTCTCTGTCTCTCAAATGTTTATGAGGGTAGCTAATTGACATACAAGGTTGAGAATCTCTTGGTTTGAGTGTTCATGTGATCATAATTATTTCTCTCATATTATGTTTGGTGGATAAGGATGTTTATCATGGGAAGAGATTTATTCTTGTTATTTTCTTTAATATCGTTGTGGAAACAGAGGCTATTTTTGATTTGATCCGTTCCTTTGTCTCTACCTATATATTTCTGTCTCAAAGATAGTGTGGCCAATGCAAACTCTTGTAGTTGTGTTGTTTGCAAGGCTATTCAAGTGATTTTGAATACAGATCTTGCATTTAGCTTTTGGTTATAACCCTTGTATCTGGTACCTTTTGGTTCAGGTGAATCTTTGTTGGAACCTTAAAAACTCAATAATCAAGCCTGCAGTGAATTCCACCTGACAGTTGGGATCTCCCCTTTTTTCTCTAAACCTATTCTTTCAGAAGTTGCCAGTGCTGGAATTGTCTGTAACAGTTTCAGACAGAGGTGTGTTTTATAGACTAGCATTTTCCTTTATATTCAAATTTGTCTTTCAAACTTACACCGGTTCTTTGTCATGTAGTAATATGAGTTACTTTGGTTTTCAACTCTTTCGCATGTCCATTAAAAGGACCGGAGCTACTACAGCAAGGTGGACTGCTTTAAGATATATTTCTAGTGAGCGATCAATAAGGCGGGATGTTAATTGTCCAAGCTTGGAAGAATTAGGTCTTACTCCATTTCGGCTACTTGGGCCTCCAGAAGTCCCTCATTCCACATTTATTGCGAATTCATATCTAGATGATACCAAAGACCCTATCCGTGATAAACTCATCGGTAGAAGGAGGAAAACAAGAAACGGATACATATATATACTACCAAAAGATCCATGTCAGGAATTTTATGGAAGGTTTACAAATAGAACATCATCACCAGATGTTTTGCAATACTATTTGGAGTTGTCTTGGCATCATTGTCCGCAAACCACCCTCAAGCACATTTGCCTATTGAGGAGAACTAGTCGTTATAGAAAACGATGCAGAGAGAATTTCTATATAGCAGCTATATGGCTCCACCGGCACCATTCGTTCACATTAGCATACAATTTGAAGGCATTTGCCGAATTTGGGTGTTTGAAAGACTTGCTTGAAATTCTCTATCGGATTGTCAATGGCTCACAAGTTCGGCACAATCAAATTATGGAGAGGAATAGAGCTATGATAGAGCGACAAGAGAGGTTGAGGGCAAAGAGAATGAAGTCGGAAATAATGCAAAAAAGGAATGTGACGCATTTGAGAAAGGAGGAAAAAATTATGATGACAAAAAAGGCTATTGCGAGGTACAACTACGATCCAAAATACCGTTTCTTACACAATCAGATTTCCAAACTTTTTGCTGAGCTACTCAAGGCCGATCTTGAGTGCTTGATTTCTGGGCAGCTAGCAAAAATTAGTCTGGCTTCGAAATGGTGCCCTTCTCTTGACTCTTCATACGATCGTTCAACTTTATTTTGTGAGAGTGTCGCCAGAAAGCTTTTTCCGTATGATTCTTGTCCTGAATATAGGGGGATTGATGAGGCTCATTATGCTTACAGAGTTCGAGATCGATTAAGGAAAGAAGTTTTGGTTCCACTTCGCAGAGCCTTGGGGTTGCTAGAAATTTACATGAGCGCCAATCAATGGCACCTAATTCAATATGAGCGAGTCACACCTCGTGCCATAAGGATTTATAGGAGACTATTCTATAAACACGATCATGATAGGTTTTTGCAGCACTTCCAAAATGTGATGCACGTTCAAAGTGTGCAGTGCCCTAAAATATCAAAAACCACTACCAAAGAATTGCTTCCTTATGAGATATTAAGCCTCTTTGATCATTTTTTTGATTGTAAATTATGCCTCTCTGATTATGATAGTGGTCATGAAGTTGCTAATCTGCAATGGAAAAGAATGATAGATATCTACACTAGCAAAGCTAAGTTTGTAAACTCCATTACAGTCGTTAATGATAATCACCTACTTCGTGATGGATATGATTGTACAGAAAGATTCTGCCTCGCATTTCAACTGATGACATCTGAACTCTGTGCAAGCCCATGGAGGGGAAAGGTGTTGACATACACTGTTAATCCTGAGTTTGTAGACATTGAAGGAGATGATCTTGGATCAAGGATACATTTTTTGAGATTTATGCCCCTCTGCATATCCTCGAAACCCTCAAAGCGTTGTGAATATCCAAAGCTCATACAGTTCTTGGATAAAATTTTGGAAACTGCAAAAGATCTGAAATTGTGCAAGGAGAATATGATTGAAAGGGTTTTCATCTTTGATCATTCCAGTTGTAAATGTTTTGAGGGTTGGGAGGAGAATTATGGGACAATGCGTGAAAAGTATGAGAGGAATGGATATGTGATGCCAAAGATTGTGCACTGGAGTCGGTGGTGCTTTTCTCCGGAAGTCTACGCAGTTGAGGGTGGTGTAATAAATTTAAAAGGATCATCAGAGGCAAGTTATAGAATTTTCTTAGAGAGTGACGGGATCTTGGATCCAATGGTTCTTGGGATGGAACCGAAGAAGATCAAGATATGGAAGGAAGACTACCCAAAACTTGTGCTGTGTGATTAATTCTTTTTTCCTCCTTTTAATATTCTTCTACAAACCTGACATTTGTTATTTTATTATCGGTGCTGAGATGGTTTCGTTTAGAGGGGAGTTATTTTCCATTTATGCTTCCTATGGATAGCTCATAGCTTCAAGCTATTTTTGTGTACCTTTTTAGAGAGTTTATTGCAAATAGTTATAACTACGGTGACTGATTTTATATTCTTTTTGGAGAATAAAATTAGGACACAAATTTCCTCCAACTCAGGTTGGAGGAAATTTGCTCCAACCCCCTCAAAAAAATGACAAAAATTATAAAATAAAAATATGAAAAAAAAATATCTTTCAACCTACTTATAAAAATACAAAAAAGAACAAAGCAAAAAAAAAAATTAAAAAAATCATATATACAGCAATATTACGAAATAAAAAACAAAACAAAAAAAAATTATTTTACTTTGTTTTAAGTAGGTTGAAATTCGCTGTATATATGATTTTTTTAATTTTTTTTTTTTTTCTTGTTCTTTCTTGTATTTTCATAAGTGAGTTAAAAAATATTTAAATTTTTATCATTTTTTTTATTGGGTTGGAGCAAATTTGTGTCCATAAAATTATGAAAAATGACTTATCTCTTTTCCTTCAGACTTTCTTTCCCCCAACTTCTTTTTTCTTCTTCTTCCTCTCTCCCCCTTTTAGCTTCTTTCTTCTTTTTTTCCCTTACTCGCTTTGTAATTCATGTAATTATTGTTTGTCCTACATAATCATGAAATTTCCTTCGTAGAAAAAGATTCTGCCATGTATTTGGGTTGATGACTTCTGAACCTTGAGCAATCCCATGGAAGGGAAAAGTCCTTTGCCATGTTATTCCTGAGATTGTGAATGTTGAAGGAGATGATCTTGGATCCAAGGTAAGTTTTTTGAGAGATCTGCCATCCCACGGATGGTTGCCCATGACTGACACGAATTTTTTATAAGATTTTGAAAACTGCAACTGAGTTAAATGTCAGAAAGGAGAATATGAATTATTAATTGTGATTATTCATTGTTAATATTGTTTTTCACTAGTATATACCCACGCCTTTCGGCCAAGGGGATTTCTCCCCCCGGATGAAAATTTCATGGTGAGTTTATCCTTGTAAATTGTAATTTTTCAGAGATCAAGCAAGTGCAAAATTTGATTTTACGGATTTTTTGAAGAATTCAGTGTTCTTAATTTTTGCGAAGAACAGCGAAGAATGAAGTTTGATTCGTTCTCTGAAGATTTTTTTCTTTTCTTTTTTTTAAAAAAAAATAGAAATTAGATAAATAAATAAAATAATGAAAGTAAAAATAAATTATGGGGTATATAGATAGAGTACGGTGCCTTTCATAGGGATTACTGTGAAGGCTTAATTAGGTTTTTACTTGAATCGGGTAAAGTTTTGGCGTTTTTACTTGAATCGGATAAAGTTTTGGCTTCTCCTTCAGCTATGACTCCGAAGAACTGTTTGAATCCAAAAAGATTTGAACTTTAGACATGATGAGAATACAACCAAGCCCAAGGTCCATACCACTTGAGCTAACCCATTAGGGTTGCTCTATTAGTCTTTGCTTAGGTGTAAGACCATATTTGACCCTTAGATTTTCATTAGGAAAAATAGCACATATTTGTGCACAAATAGGAGGAGACGAGAGGCTCCTAATTGGAGGAGAGCCACTTCAAATATTATTTGGAATAATTTTAGGGGTGTACAAGTGTTTGCGGTTATTTCGCAACCATAATTACTTTAAGCGGTTATCATTTTTTTAATAATGCCAACGGTTCTGCTAACCGGTGGTTATGCAATAGTTATTGAAGGCCAAATAGCAACCGCTAACTACTTGTCAAGTAATAGGCCTTTTGAATTTTTTTTAGTATTTTGAGCCTTCTTTTAATCTCTTTTTAGAACCTATTTTAGACTGTTTTAATGTTTTCAAACATTCGAATCCATGTGCTTCAAAATCTGATTGACCCGTCCAATCATTACCAAAAATCACAAATTGTTTTCACTGCAGTATTAGCAATCACAAATGTTTTGCTGCCCGTATATATGCATTTGGCTTCATTAGCAATCGGACATATATAGGTTGTCATAATACGTATGGAACAAGGGTTTACTAATTTCTGAACCAATTTGGAGTACTAGACCATTTGCTCCTAGTCTGCTAGAGATGATTTTTTATCATATAAATAAATAAATATATATATATATATATATATAGAGTAATAATATATGTTACTCTTATATATTTTTTTTTTTGTGTCTATCCAATATTAATATAGTTTTAAAATTATTACTAAAAATCACATCAGTTTAAGATAGACACGAGAGTAACATGTGTATATATATAAAATTCATCGATCACAATGAACCACGTTATTCTTTCTTGAAAAAGCATGAGATATATATATGTCCAAGTGGATGCCTATATGTTGCATTAAATAAGAATCCGCCAAGGAAAATGATGCTATATTATTATTTTTAATTATGTTTTATACATAATATAAATTGGTTAGCAGTTATTAATCGCTTACACCTACTCTTAAAATTGCTAATTACAATCGGCTTAAACGGTTAAGTAATTGCAATTATTAACATTTATGTGGTTAGCAGTTATTCACGCTCCCTATGATATCAAAATAAGTTTAGAGATCCATGAGATAAACATAATTTGACTGTAAAGAGCATTTTTTTTTTTTGGGAATACTAAGTTCATTTTGATACTAAATACAACTAATTGTAAATCAAGTAAACTACATAAATTGATTTTACAATTTTTTCCTTAAAATAAAAAGGTGAAGGTGATGTCATAGACTCCTGAGGATCAAATTAAAACCAAGACCAAAACAATTTAAACATCCTCAAAAGGCATTTAAAAACGGACAGAAATTCTCTACAAATCGGCCTTTAAAAGTGACATGTGTTCTTAACAGGTGAGAAGCACATAATTTTTTTAATTGCATTTACTTTTTATATGTTTTTTTAATATCATTAATAAGAAAACACGTGCTTCTCACATACTTAAAAGACACATGTCACTTTTAGAGGCCGATTTGTAGAAAATTTAAATTTCTACAAACTAGCCTTTAAAAACGACATGTGTCCTTAGCATGTGAAAATTACATGATTTTTTTAATTGCATTTACTTTTCATATGTTTTTTTATTAGTATTAATAAGAAAGCAAGTGTTTCTCAAATGCTTAAAAGACATATTATTTTTAAAAGTTAATTTGTAAAAAATTTTTACAAACCAGCTTTTTTAGAAATTTCTGCCCTTTAGAAACGGAGCCAGACCCTTTAGAAACGGAGCCAGACATTCGCAAATGTACATCACTTAACCCACGGTTCTTAAGACCATCACAGTTTGACCTAATTGAATGAGATATGCTTGGCAGCTAGAGGTCCTCAATCAAAATTGCTTGAATTTCACGTTCAATATGTTCTCACGCATTTCAAAATAAGTCGATCAATAATCTCACTCACTCATACACCTATTAAATGGAATAAAGTTGGCAATTGGTGGTCCTCAATTAATCTTGCTTCAAAATCCCATATTCAAATGTAGGAGCAGAATGAAAGAAAAAAAAACAACCCATTCGTATAGATCAAAACCATCTAATTCTTTTAATTTAGCTGATACTGTTCCAATATGCATTTTCTTTTAATTAAAACAAAAGGAAATCCCCTAGAACTCCAAAACAAAATACCCAAAAGGAAACAAAAGCCACCTCGAGTAGCCGTTACACAGAAAAATACCAATAAGACTCGCGTTTATTCCACATGCATAATGGAGTACAGCCATAACTAAACCGTAGACCCAACAAACACATCAAAAGCTGCCTTCA
The DNA here is from genome assembly GCA_900184695.1 of Betula pendula. NCBI lineage: Eukaryota > Viridiplantae > Streptophyta > Magnoliopsida > Fagales > Betulaceae > Betula > Betula pendula. The sequence continues at coordinate 1,747,092 of FXXK01000053.1, forward strand.
ACATTCAGTTTAGCTTCAACATTGTACAGATGCGATGTGGGCAATCAAGTCAACCACACGAGTACTGTAAAAAAAAAAAAAGAGAAAGGGTTTTAGAAGTGAAGGGAGCTCTAACAAAACATAGTCTATAGACCATATTCAGGATTCAGAAGTCTGGTTAGTAGGAGAGAGCCGAAAGAATCAAAACCAAGTCAACAGGACACAGGCATATTTATAAATTTAAAACACTATTTTGGACAATCTTAGTAAGTAAAATATAGGGAAAAGCATTACCTGTAGCCCCACTCGTTATCATACCAAGAGACAAGTTTGACAAAGCCCTCATTCAATGCAATTCCAGCCTTGGCGTCAAAAATGCTAGACCTGCATAATGTATATGAGAACATGCTTAGAATGACCGTATCTAACTATTCATCCATAAGACACCCTATTTTACGTTATGATCAAAAGTTCTGTTAATAACTGATTTTTAGACTTAGACAAACCATTGACAAAATGCATGTATGGATGCCAAATAATTGCCCATCTGTAAAACTTTTGAATTCAGTTAAAGAAAATTAAAAATTTATTGAGAAAACAAAAGGGATACTGTTGTAGAATCGCATTTACTGGCTGTACAAACCAAAAGTGAAACATGGTTGTGTAGAATTATGGCTTCATTCTCAAGAAAAGGTACGAACAATATTACAAAATTATTGAAAATTTAGATTGTAGAATATAAACAAGGATCTTGCAAAACATAAGCTAAGCCAAACAGCTTTAAAATATTATTATAAAAACAATAATCTACCTGCTGTCACCAATAAAGTCAGTAGACACCACATCATCTTCAGTGTAACCCAAAATGCCCTTAAGCTTGCCCTCAGACTCTTCCCTGAGGATTGAAAAATCGAAAAAGTTGTATATTATAATACTTGCTTCACGAAGTATGATAAGAAAGCATTCCCTATATACTCGTCCAATACAATAACCCTTGTAAAGTCAGGGATACAAGAACAATACTCCAACACTCACTTAATAGCATCTTTTATCTCCTGATAGGTTGCCTTCTTCTCAAGCCTGACAGTGAGGTCAACAACTGAAACATCCACAGTGGGTACACGGAAAGACATCCCCGTCAATTTTCCATTAAGTGCCGGAAGAACTTTTCCAACAGCCTATTTGACCACAAAAATACAATCAATTAGTCACGCTGCTAAATAGTCTAAAACTATCAAATCATGGTCCAAAAAATGTGCTATACACTCCTAAAAATGAATACAAATTACAGTAGATATTTATGGACAACAACAACATTCAATAGCAAGCAAGATTTTAAATAAGTAATTAACTACCTTCGCAGCTCCAGTGCTGCTGGGAATAATGTTGAAGGAAGCAGCTCTTCCACCTCTCCAGTCCTTGCTTGAGGGACCATCAACAGTCTTCTGTGTGGCTGAATCACAAAACATGGCAACCGAGGATCACTACTACAAACAAAAACATATCACAAAAAAATGAGACCAACAGAACGATGATTTTATGGCCAACAACTCACCGGTGATGGAGTGGACGGTGGTCATGAGACCCTCAACAATTCCAAACCTGTCATTGATAACCTGTACAGAAATTTCATACAACAGAATTAATTACAACCACCCAAAAAAAAAACCACAAGATGTGGTCATAACAATATAAATGGATTTCGGAACAAACCTTGGCAAGAGGAGCAAGGCAGTTGGTAGTGCAGCTAGCATTGGAAACAATGTCAAGCTCGGGCTTGTACTCCTTTTCGTTCACACCGACAACAAACATGGGTGCATCTTTGCTGGGGGCAGAAATGATCACCTTCTTAGCACCACCCTGATCAACAAAACAATTAAAGTCAATAAACCCCACGACGAAAAACCCATCGGATCAACCCCAACTCTCATTCTCTTTCTATACACAAACAAAACCAATTGAATCGTACTCATGATAAAGCATAAAAAAACCGAATAATACTCGAAAGCAAGAATCGATAACAGAGAAAAAGAGCAAACCTTCAAGTGGGCAGCGGCCTTGTCCTTGTCGGTGAAAACCCCAGTAGACTCGACGACGTAATCGGCTCCAGCCTGGGCCCATGGGATCTCTTCTGGGTTCCTGCAATCACCCACACAAAAACGTCACGTTTTGATTCTCAACCCCCATTTCTCACCACCACGGCACCACCCAAAAACAAGAAGCAACCGGTAACCTTTACCTGAAGCCGAAAACAGTGACGGGCTTCTCGCCGAAGAGAAGGGTATTGGAGTCCTTGACCTTCAACTCACTGTGCTTCCAGGGCCCGTGAACGGTGTCGTATTTGAACATATATGTCTGCACCACAATTATTACCGAATAAACACTCATTATTTGACCCTAATTTTAACAGATCCAAGTTTTCACTAATAAAACGAACGGTAATTTTTTTTTTTTACCATGTAGTCAGTGGTGATGAAGGGATCGTTAACAGCGACGAGCTCAACATCGCTTCTCTGAAGAATAACCCTCGCAACCAAACGACCAATCCTTCCGAATCCTACATATTCAAACACAGCTCATCGGAAAATGATCCAAACAAAGCAGTAACAAAAAAAAAATACTAAAAGTTTGGAATGGAGAAAATTACCGTTGATTCCGATCTTGATCTTCTTGTCTGAGGCTGTCAAAACAAACAAAAAACAAGACCAAATAAGATCGAGAATTGAATTTCATCAAAATGAAGGAAGAAAAAAAAAACAGAGATTACCCATGATGAACGGTAGAGCTAGCGCTGGAAAGAGAGTCTGAGAATGTGACTGAGAGCGGAGTCGCTAAGATTGAACGCAGATCGATTATGAAACGCTGTATTTAAAGGGAAAATGTCTGAACCGAGTAGTTGGGCTTGTCACGTGCCACGTGCCTGGTTTATTTTAGGATTTTTTTTTTCCTTGGGCAAAAAGAAAGTGGCTTTTTGCCGCTGATTCTTTTGAAGTTAATTCCTGGATGAGCCGCTTGATTTAAAAATGGTAGGTCATACTCACAAAATAAAAATAATAATAAAAATGGTAGGTCACGCGCGAATACGGGAATCCTGGAACACGATTTCTTGCTTTGGGAGCAAGTTGGTCGCACTTTCCTTTAATGAGCGTGGGAATCAAATTATTTCTAGATTGGAATATTCGGACCATTAGGTGGTGATCCGAGGCCGTGGCAAATTTTGAATTGGATTGGTGCAAGGTAGGAAAGTCAAAGGGGGAAAGGGGAAAACTTCGTCTGTAGACCAATGGGAGAGCGTGGCTTGACTACGAGCTCATGTGGGCGTGACCACTAGACGGTCTAGACCCGATTATTGGAAAACATTTCGACGTTTTCACTACGCCAAGTATAATGACTACAATAATAATTTGGGAAATTTCACTTACCCCCCCTGAAATGTCATGCCTTTTGCAAATCCCCCCCCAATCTTCAAAACTCTCAATTTAATACATCAAACTTATAATTTTTTGCAATCCCCCCCCTCCGTTAGGATTTTCTGTTAAATCCTTAACGGATGGCCCTCACGTGCCGCGCACGTGGTTACTTTAAGCTGATCGGTCCGTTTTACCCTTATCCCACCGATGCCTCAACCCACAGCATGTATTACACGTGGTTGGCATAAATCTGTTGATATATGCAAACCATTAAAACCATCATGTCGGTCGGTTTAATCACGCAGTTAAATAGACGTAACCGTAACAATTTTTTTCAAATTTCGAATTCCATTTACTTTACTTTACCCATGAGTGAAGAAGACGAACCCTAAAATAGTTGAAGATGGCCCTAGTACTTTGGCACACTGACGAACACTTTGTTACGATTTCGACACCTTTTCACTGATTTGTGTCATCACACTGCGATATTTCAAGCTGGATCGGCATTATTCTGGACTTCGTTCACATCAGGTCAGTCCATACTTTAGTGACATAATTGGTGCTTCATTTCTTGAATTCCTAGAAATAATTTGGGTTCTCTTTTATATTCCGGTTGTGTGAGTTGTATTTTTTGTTTGGTTGGGACTTGGTATTATGGTTGTGTCCTTTACTTTTGTTGAAGTTGACGAAATTTAGACCTTGCTTGTTGATAGTGGTTACTTGTGAACCTCGGTTTAGTAGAGGAATAATTTTAGTGAACTGCACTGATGGGTATATGGCAAATTTTGACTTATGTTTGTTTTTTTTTTGCCCATTACAGGGGCCTTAAAGCATTTGTTAAAATTACTTAATACTGGGAATCATGTGGTCCCTTCAATTGACCACACGTTAGTGCCTTATCAGCCACTTTAATCCTAGTCTTTGGTTATCTGTACTTTCTAGAAGGGCCCAATATGTATAAGAAAAGTTGTGCATCAATGTGGCAGGACACATGGGGTTACAGATTATTGATTTTGAGTGCATATTGGTACTTTTGACAGGCAAGGTAGGTGTACGTATGTGGTGGTGTATGTAAATTAGCTACCAGATGTTATATTGATGTGGATAATTGTCTTTTATCGAAATACAGGCGTTTGTAAGGAGTATAGGTACAGGATGGGGATCTAATTTATATAGGTTGCCTTGATAAGTCTTTCAGATGAAGGGTTTAAGGCTTAATCATCTGACCATGATGTTCAGGTAAATGGTCAAACACCATGTAGGCATGGTTTAGTGGAGTTGATTTGGTTTCATATGGATAGTAGATGTTGGTTGGATGTAGATGTGCAAGAAGGAGAGCAGAAGAGATGAAGATTATGAGAGGATGTGAAGAAGGAGCCTGGATGATGTTCTCGTGAGGATATGATGTCATGCTGATGATCAGACTACGGGGCATAGTCTTGATGATTGAGGATAGTACTAAGGGTAGAGTGAAGAGAGTGTTGGAATGGAGATGATGAACCGAATGAGTATTGGAAGCCAGAGGTGGGGATGAGGATGTGGAAACAGAGGTGGGAAGAGGATGTAATATAGTTCTGACATGGCTAGATCTGACATTCTTATATCTCCCATACCCAGTGATGAAGATGATGAACTGAGATCAAAACGTTCTGATGTCACTAAGAGGGTTCAATTTTGCAAATCAGATCTGCAAAATCCAGTCTTGCAGGTTGGTAATCTGTTTAATGATGCTAGTGAGTTTAGGAAAGTTGTGAAACAAGCAAATATTGTGAAGGGGAAGGATTTGATCTTCAAGAAAAATGAAAGGACACGGGTTGTGGCAGTATGCAAGGACATCAATTGTAACTATAGGGTTTATGGGAGGCTGCTAAAGGATGAGTCTTCATTCATCTTGGTATCACTTAGGCCAAGACACTCATGCACTAGGAGATACAAGAATCACATGATCAATTCTACTTGGATAGCTGAATGGTGCATAGATTCTTTTAGAAACCAGCCAAACATGCCAATTGATGTCTTACAGAAAGAGGTCAAATCGAGGTGGAATGTCGATGTACATGTTAGTTCGTTGTATAGGGCTAAAAAAAAGGCGCAGAATAAAATTTATGGTAAATTGGACGAGCAATATCATCGATTATGGGACTATTGTGCGGCTGTTAGGAGGACCAATGTTGGTAGTTGTTTAATTTTGATGGTTGATAGACCAATGCCTCAGGTGCCGTGTAGGTTTCAACGGCTGTATGTTTCGCTGGCAGCAATGAAAAATGGTTTCATTGCAGGTTGTCGACCTGTTATCGGTGTGGATGCGTGTTTCTTAAAGGGAATGTAT